>OZ030391.1:61572432-61731704 GCA_964023965.1 Melinopterus prodromus | reverse complement strand
CACACACACACACACACACACACACACACACACACACACACACACACACACACACACACACACACACACACACACACACACACACACACACACACACACACACACACACACACACACACACACACACACACACACACACACACACACACACACACACACACACACACACACACACACACACACACACACACACACACACACACACACACACACACACACACACACACACACACACACACACACACACACACACACGCAGACATTTTTTTGGACCTTGGTCAAAAATGTTCAGGGGACCCAAAAAGACCTATTTCCGCTAAAATCCCAATTTTTTTTTTTCGGCACGATTACAATACTTTACCATACTGCGTATGATAAAGTAAAAAAACAATGAACTAAGTTGGAAACGATATCCATTAACTTTGGTGGAGCATTATTTGTCACAATTAATAATCGCCGATTAACTCGTTCACATTCCTTTACAAATAATTAACATATCCTTCGAGGGATGTATAAGCTTCCCACGGGTTTTAAATTGAATTATGTATTTTGTTTGGTAACGGAGCAATGCAGGCGTCTAAACAGTCTCCACAAGTAATTTTTTTTAAACATTTTCTTTACCACAAAACGGGCAATATATTCTACAATGTACACATTGAAAAATGCGCTAATATTAGAAAAAATCAAAATGTTCTGCATCCTCAGGTATGTCCTCAAATAATTTGTAGCGTTCCACTACTTCACCATTATTGATATTACAAAAAGATTTTGTCAAAATACTGGAGACACATAAAATGGATGTTTTGTCTTCTGCTAAACAGTTTGCTTCGGTCATGTTTTAACTCATGGTTTATTAGCAGCCGTTTGTAAGTGGCAATAAATTGCATAGCACTAGGATTATTGTTATTCCCACCTTTACTCCGAATGCTAGAAAAAATAACTCAAGGTGGTCTTGTGACAATTTATAAGTCAGTAGGTACCTAAAAACGCAGAGATAAAATACAACAAATTGGAAACTTAATTATTGCATAACTTACTTTAGATGTCCAGATTTTACATATCTGTGAAAAATTAATTCTTAATTAACTCTTAATGTTAACTAAAATTCCTAAAAATGCTGTTTTTACGACCCGAATGAATGGCTAAAATTGTCGTTTTCGATCCTTACACGCGAAAAATACTGAAATGCTGTATTTAGAAAGCTTCTCCAATATCTCTCGTTTGATGTCCTCAATGGAGCTTTGAAATTGCGAGAAAGTGCATTTCTTGAATATAGCAAATCAAATAGAAAATTAAATCCACATTTGAAATATATCTGCTATATTAGGTAAATTGTTGTATTAACTTTACCTCTCACAATTTCTGATAAACGCAACACTCTTGTTTCCAATGCTCATTGGTTTATCACAAAAATTTCGGTGTGGTAAGCTGTTGCCAGAGCCCCCAAGGAGATACTTATCTCACATCTGGGGATAGGCTGTATATTTCCTGACCCTATCCACCTACGCTATTACACCCGTCTATGTACCAGGTCAGCGTTCCTGGTTTATTCTTGTTTTATCCTTGTTCCGTTCTAATTGTTATTTTGAAGGTCTTAGCCTGCAGTCCAATGGTAAAACGCCGACAAAAAATCTCCATACAAAAAATTGCAACAATTTTTCAGTTTTAGTGCAAAATCTACGCAAAGTTTTTAAAGAATGTACCTTTGCCTAATATAAAATATTTCAATCAATTTCATTTTTGTACATACGACATTTTACCATTGAAGGGTAGTATTGTGGAGTCATCGTCGAGCTTCCCATTGTTAATGTTGGTTTTGTGACTGTTTCAACAATTCTGGAGTGTTTCCCTTTGGGTGCCAGTTGTCGTTTAGTTCTAGCCTGTAAGCACATAGCCTCGGTTTCACTTTTATGACTATGTCCAGTGGTTGGAAGTTTTGCAGGATTTCAATGAAGGCCAGCACTACTATCGAAAGAGCTGTATGGGTAGTGTTATGTTCTACTTTTTGCCAACCACACGGTACATCCGCTAGTGATCATGTGTTTTACTACCGGATTATAGAGCCAACGCATCATTTCCGGTTTAAGTCGTCATGTCTTTCCGAGTGCCTGCTTGGTTGTCATTAAGATCCTCTTGGCTCTCTTTGTTAAGTATGTGTTTCAGTTGGCCGTTCCAAGTGAGTTTTGAAAATTGGAGAGGTTGATCAAAGAAGGAGGGTTATAATCAGTGCGGTTTTAGATGAGTTTACGTTCAGTCCCAGTTCCCTGCACCAAGTTTCTACCTTCTTTAGGGAGCTGGTAACGATCCAGGAGTGCTTTGAAATGCCAAAATGCGTACATTTTTGGTACTGAGTTTTTCAAAAACTAGAAGCAATTAACAATTTGTACCTACAGATTCAGATATTTGGGTTATTATTCACTTAGTTACATTGTTATCTAAACTTAAAAAATTATTGATAGACAATGAAAAAGATAACTTATAGAAAATAAATAAAATAAAAATATCAAACAACCCTACAAGCCAACCTTGCTGTACAGGCTCAATTTTTCAATATTTTCTATCTTAAAAATGCAAACTAACAGTTTTTTAGGTTATTGATCAACAGAAAAAATGTCTCTACTCAAGATATCATGGTGACGAATTTTCGGAAGGTGGCAAACTCTAGTATGCACCGCGACCGATATGGAAGGGTTCTCTTACGGCCAAATGTGCTTAATTTAGTGGAACATGAAATGCGCGATTTGACAAATATTGCTGTAAATAAAGTTGACTTGGTCGTCAGAGAACCCGTTCCAGTCGGTCGTGGCTGTATACGCAAAAATTTGGTTCCTTCTCTGAACAAGATACGCTCTGTAATTGAAGAATCAACCGATCAACCGAATCAACTGTACAAAAGATTAATAAAAATCGGGAAAGTTGCTCGAGAGACAATCAACTTTGAAATTGCTAGAACAAGACATTTTTCATTTAATTTTAGATTGTGTAGGAGGCATGTGCAGTAGGTGCAACTGTGACCAGACCTTGGGCCGAATCATTATTTTCACGGTATCTTTATTACTTTTTTGGTTCAATTTTTATAATTTATAATAAACATTATTCTTGAAACCTAAGAAAAAATTTCGCTTTTTAGTGTATTGAAATTAATTATAAAACGTATTCAAATATTCAACAAAATAGACAAAATTTAATACGATGTATGCGTTGATATATTAAACCTCGATAACGTTTATGGAAATTTTGAAATTTGGAATTCATTATGGTTTCAATCCCCACAATTAAAGCATTTTGATTTTTGAAGAAATATTTGAATTAACTAATTATTATTAGAAAAACGAGTACAATTTTGTACGCTGTGAACTTTGAATGCTTGATATCATAAAAATTTTCAAATATTGTGTTGTACGTTAATTTTAAATATTGCTATTTAAATACCAGACAATTAAAACTATGATTTAAAAAATGATACAATGACACAAAAAGCAAGAAAAAAAAAACATCAAATATTGTTTGGATAATTGATTGTGATAGTAAATTTATACCATATATTCGTGCAAAGAAATGCAAAAAATTCAAAATTTTTATCCAAATTAAATATTTTAAAAGTTCAATGAAAGTCGGTGTTTGGCTACTTTTTATTCTGAACCATTTACCGTTTACGGTTACGGTTTTTGTTAATCGAATGTTGATTCCGACGCAAATTATCGAAATTTTGGATTTTAACGGTATTTAGGTAATGTATGCTGGGCGAATGGCTCTATTGGTAGAGCGTTCGCCTACTGACTAGGAGGTCCGGGGTTCACACCCAAGGACCAGCCGAAAATTCGTCCGCCGTCTGTTCGAAGAGATGAAAAACCGTGGGACCCGGCAAGCCAGTTTAACATCTCTGGTTGTCCATATGACTTGTATAGTAGTGAGGGGAAAGCACAAAGTGCCAATTGGGGTCTAGGAGCTGCACGGAGAAAACCGCACCCCCACCGTACATTTTTTAGGTAATGAATACCTATTATTATCATTATTATTACAGGAGTATGGAGTTGGGTCAACTTTACGTGGAACACAGTTTATAACATATACCACCGACAGATAGATCATTCAAAACAATATCAATTAATCAATCTAAAATACAAAACCAATGTTTGTAGTTAAAGGCACATAAAAAAAACGAGAGACAGTTTTAGAGTTATCTAACTAAAATCTAATTGTCAGTGTGTTTTAAAAATTAAAAATTCATTGTTTCTTTTATCAAAAGATCAACAAATATCCCAAGCGCCTCAAAATGAACCCCCTTATTGCTGAGATTTTATTCATAATATCACCGGTTATTTACCGATTTTTTAAAGTTAATTTACAAAACATGCGGCATCCGGCGGCGAGTGCCTGAACCTGGGCCTCGATGCGAAGAGCTGCGAGCTTTAAAAGGACGCATCGTTAAAACGAATTTATCCACCAGATGTAGCGGTGCATTGCCGTGTACGTGATTTGAATGTGGAACTTGTAACGTATGTACCCATCCAGGTATATCATGGTTTGTTTATTGTTCGTGTTTAAACGTTAAAGCTGCGGTTCTCAAACTGCTCGCAAGAACACTCAAACATTATTAAAGACTATGAAATATAAATGAAAATAAACTATAAATTGTATTTGGGGACCCCACCTACAAAACAATAAAATAATAAAAAAAGGTAGGTGCGGATTTTTCTTCCTGGTAAAGAATCATAAACAAAGCAAAAACAGTAAGTACGTAGGCTTTCACGGCCAGAATCATTTAGAAAAATAACTGCTTCCGGGTTAAGCCGTGTGTCAAGATTTATAAATGCTGACGTTTCGCGAACCATTTTGCTCGCTTCTTCAGAGCTAACTGAATACAGTATTCAGTTAGCTCGGAAGAAGCGAGCAACATGGTTTGTGGAACGTCAGCATTTACAAACCTTGACACACGGCATAAACCGGAAGCTGGAATTTCTCTAAACCAAAAACAGTTTTACAATACAAAATTTCATGTCGTTACTCCAATTTATTTTGCGAATTTCAGAAATTGCAAATTCATTGTCCCATTACAGCTCTTTTTAAATTTTTGACTTTAAATTTTAAACCTTTACATACTCCGCACGCCAATCTAAAATATAATCGAATTGCGAAGCTCACGTATGGATAGCACGGCAAGACAAGAGGTCGTATCGGTTGAATTGAAAAAGGTGTTGTGCTTTTAATTTGCAGATATAATCGTTTTACTACCTTTTTTGAATTCCTTGTCTTGTTCTTACACACTGTGGATTTGATAGATCAACAACAACTCATGCTACTATTAGAAAAAGTACTAAGTTAAGAAATTGGCCGATACGACCTTTTGCCTTAGCATGGCAGGACGTTCATAAACAAAATTGCGTATGAGCAAAATTTAAATTTACGTTCATGATATACCTATTCTTCGTTAAAGCTCTCGGTATGAAACGCGCCAAATTGATGAAATTGAATTACATATTTCATTTTGCAGTTCCTCCGAAGATCGAAATTTATATATTTCCTTAATAAACAAAAAACAATCAAAAGATTGTTTGACACAAACACTCCCTGCCGCTTGTCCCACGATATTAAGTAGGGAATTTGCAGTGCATTCGGCGATATATATATATATATATATATATATATATATATATATATATATATATATATATATATATATATATTAAAGGTGTGGGAATAAGAGCCTCTTCACTTTGCAAAATTATTTATTAGTGTACAGGAGACATGTTTCGGCTTAAGCAGCCATCATCGGTCCAATAGTCTTTAATTATGGTGCTCAACAAACATTATCAGAGCGGTCCAGCAGGCGTGTTGCAACACGTCTGCTGGTGTCGTCTCTTTACAATTGTTTTCGCCCCCCCTGGACCGCTCTGATAATGTTTGTTGAGCACCATAATTAAAGACTATTGGACCGATGATGGCTGCTTAAGCCGAAACATGTCTCCTGTACACTAATAAATAATTTTGCAAAGTGAAGAGGCTCTTATTCCCACACCTTTAATTTTCATACTTTGCACGATGGACACCACATTAATATATATATATATATATATATATATATATATATATATATATATATATATGATTTTTAACAAATTGTTAAATCTCTTTTAATGGTGTTCAAAGGTACATGGATCTGTATCTGTAGCTGTACCTTATTATAAAAGTTTGCTGGTCAATACGTTGCAAATTCAGACAATGATACCGAAGTATTGTGCTTCTTTGTCTTGTTTTAGTACTATGCTCCTAACAATTTAATAACTTCGTCACAGACAGTTGATAACAACTATGACACATGATACTTTTATCAACATTAATCTTTAAAACACTATGGAAAAATGTCTTGGCAGTATCCCCCCAAGAGACCGG
Source organism: Melinopterus prodromus (assembly GCA_964023965.1). NCBI lineage: Eukaryota > Metazoa > Arthropoda > Insecta > Coleoptera > Scarabaeidae > Melinopterus > Melinopterus prodromus. The sequence continues at coordinate 61,725,311 of OZ030391.1, read as the reverse complement.
GCCCCGTTGGCACGTGCTCATTGCTTTATGGGTAAACTGCTGCGTGTTGTTTGAGGATATGCCCAAGCCGATCTGCTAAGTACATCCATCCAAGTGGGGTTCATTACACCAAGTTATCTTGAAAGTAAATATATTCTGAAAAATGTCTTGAAATAAAAAAAAACAAATCATTTAACAAAATCAAACTCATAACTAAAACTTTCTATTTTTTATATTCTACCCCGAAAAGTATTTTCATAAAAACTAAATGTCTACTAAAAAATTTAAATAGGCTAATTATATTTTGATTACTTTAATATATCTACATCCGGATAACCGGATACATTAAATGCCATAAATAAGGAAACACAACAGCTTTTTTTGGCATTTAATGTATCCGGAAAACCGTATACATTAAATGCCATAAATAAGGAAACACAACAGCTTTTTTTCCAAGACAATTTTGGGACTAACCTTCACCCGTTTCGAATTACTTCTGTATTTGATCAAACGCCCAGTAAATAACACCTTATTAAGAAATGTTGTAGTGTCCAAAGAATTAGCGGGTAAGATTGTAAAAATGTATCAATGGTTATAATGCCATCATTTTAATTTTGTAGGAAGTAATCATGATTTGATCTAAATAAGCAATAACTATTGTAGACTCAGCCAATTACGTCCCGATATTTTTGAAAAATCCTTGAAGATGAAGAAAGTTCCGCAGTATGATTGATACGAGTACAGTTAAATAAAAATACTGCAGAACAAGTCTTGACTAGTATTTATTTAAAATTTTCAGCTATCGATTTCGTTTTTCGATATCTTCGGGCTTATTTTAAAGATTATTTTCCATATTCTTATTATTACAACCATTTACAATACAATTTTATATTATTACGTCCGTCAAACACTTACTGGCATGGTAAAATTGAATAATTCCAATTAGACACGGTATTGGTATGTGGGGTTTGTACATGAACTGGTTCCATAAACTGAAAACCTAAGGGTGGGTTGTTCAACTGCGGTTTCGCAGGGTTTAATAACTCTCGTTAGGCTCCATATGCGCGCTAACGATACTTTAAACTCCGCTAAACCGCAATTGAAAAACCCGCCCTTAGTCTTCAAACAAAAAGTTCAAATGAATATAGATCATTCAATTCTGTTATACCTCTGGTTTGTCGCAATATGTGGATAATGCCGCTGCACTTTTGGTTTTTGTTTCATTGCGTTGTGTAAGTTGAACATATTTTCTTATTATTCTGATTATTTTTAGCTATTTGTATGGTAGCCTTGTACTCGTGTTTGTACTTGTAATTTGATCATGGTATTGTTATTAATTTGTTCAACAACTAATTGAATACAGATGATTTAATACTGTGTGAATATTAGGATGAATTTGGAATTAGTGCATCTGTATCAGTTGGTTTTCGACATTTATGTATGTTGTTATATTGTAAGTTATCTGAGAGTCCAAACAATTGATATAATTGTCATTCCTTAATTTTGATTATTGCTCATGTTTACGAATTTATTTTTCATTTGGTAACTTAGGATTGAAAAAGAATATTTCGTTTAAAAAGGCATTTTTCCTGTGTTTGCACTATTTTAATGATTTCAATACTACAAAAAGTAAGGCTAAATTGTTGGAGTGAGAGTCACCTGTTTTGGGCATGTTTTGAGTGTAGCAAGTTAATCAGTTATGGAGCATATGGAGCAGAAGTTATGTAAAGTAAATCATTCTTATTTTGGGCATTGTTGATAATGAACGAAAAAAATAATGAAATGAACGCTGAAGTTAAAACTTTCTACACCTATTTTTCGAACATCATCCGTCTTCAAAACAAGACCAACTGATAATATGCACCTGCAAAAATCACCGTAAAAGGAAAGTAACAATAAACCGAGCAACAAATTCAGTTTACACGGTAAAGCGAATAAGTCACTGAACTGTAATGGCAGCGAAAAGTGTATAAAAAAACTTTTACGGCAGTGGCGTTCAATGTTCACCGCAGTGCCGTTGTACACGGGCAGCACCGCGAACGTTATGTCATATAAAAATTCATGTATGTGCAAGCGTAACAACCGATTTAATTATAAGATAGTTGCTTGTAATTGTCTGCTCATAAATTAGCCCGGTGGAGCGCCCGCCATTATTCGGTGTGTCGTTTCGCTTATCGACTGCTAAACAATGGTAACAGAACACGAAAACCACGTACCTCATTCAGACTGGTCGGCACAAATTTGCATAAGGTCCTTGTCGTCCTGTCAAAGATGTCTTGCCACATATCACAACTTTTAACCAACGACAACAATAACAACACCATTATTTACATTTACTAATAAATTAATTAAAATGACACAAACACATTATAATTTTAACGAGCCCGATTTTTTCGAGTCTCAACTGTATTTTTGGAAATTTCTGTTAAAACTGACGTTTTGATGACAAACAGCTGTCACTGAGTACCCATGGAGTACCCTGAACAGCCCTCTCGTAAAGGTTTACAATAATAGCCCAGGCGAAATCTGATTTACAATGAGGAGTAATTACTGTAAAACATTTAGCTATGCTGGATTAATATCATAAATTGTATGTAATAAATTAAAATAAAAATGCTCTAAAGGAGAATTTGCCGTGCAATTGCGTTAATTTATATTATATTTATACTAACTTCGCGAGTTTTGACACCAGAAATATTAAAATCACGCTCATAGGTTTACTCACACCTGAAAGCCATCGTCAAAATCATACGCTCATAAACCACCATTACGAAATATCTACAATTGATATGAAATTATGTGGAGAAAAGGAAGTCCTACTGTCGAACTACGCCACTCACCAATCTACTAATACATTCACGAGAGCACTATAAATTGTTAGTTAACAATAAATTATAATCAAGATTTTCAGAAATTAGAATTCAGAAACATTTTCGTTGCCAAAGAGCTGTTTATAAAAGACCATATATTAAAACATTTGCAGTTGATCTTGTGCATAATCCTGTGCCTGTTGCAATGAAACTGACAACAATAAACAGGTTGTTGTAAATTATTAGTATTAACGGTAATTTAAATGTCGTCAATTGCTATAATAAAACTGCAAGAGGCCATAAATATTTATTGAGTGCAATTTCTATAATAAAAAATCACCCTGTATATAAAAAATCTGATGTGGCCAGGCACATGACTTTATCATACCATATATTAATAGTTTAGCTGCAGGAGATTCTATTTGATCGAGATCGGCCACGTCTGCATTAAAATAAAACTACTAGAACTAGACAGATACTTTTATTATATTTACAGTATGTAATGTCAAAACATCAGCATTTGACACTACCTACTATCATTAGAATCACATTATCTGACAAATCCTGGCTCACTAGTTTTAATACTATTGCTTTAATGCAGTACGACCGATCCCGACGAAATAGAATTTGCTCATGCGGCTAAAATATTTATTTTACCAAAAAATTTCATAGTCATGAATTATTCAGAATTTTCTCTACATTAATTTATTATTTAACTATTTCGACGAAATTCCAGAAATAGCGGCTTATTTGCAAACTATATCCAAAATGCTAAGACTAAACCTCCTTGTCATATGATAAAGTAAAAAGGTTATTGGTTCTGATAATTAATATATTATATTGGCGTCTAGCATACTATATTTTCGGGTTTTACCACGTCTTCACTGCTAACTACAAAAGTTCATAAAGAATTATGCTCAATATTCCAAATAAGTTTTAATGTTACCATACCGTCTTACAATCTTTCTTGTATTTATTCGCGAAAACATAAGAACATGGCTATCCGCAATCGAAATACACATTGACACCAAGATGTTTTAATATTGTTGCACTGTACGACTGTACGTGCGCGCGTTCTCGCATTCTCCATCCATTTGCGTGTTGAATTGACGTTTCGCAACCGCTGACGTTCTGAATACTGTCAAAGGATTCAAAATATCCTGGCTACCTGCTATTAATGCAGACACGATTTCGATCAAATAGAATTTGCTCCTGCAGCTAAACTATTAATTTTACCAAAAAATGTTATAAACATAAATTATACATAATTTTCTCTACTTTAATTTATTATTTATCCATTTTGACAAACTTGCAGAAATGGCGGCTCAATTGCAAAATCGTTGAAAAATGCTAACAGTAAATAGCCAGTTCCTTTGGACCCTTTTGAAACAAAAGCTTTTCAGCTCTAAGTTTAGTTATGAAACTTCTAAATATGAACTTTTGTCCCGATACCTTCAGTAGTTTCTCCGGAATCGTTTCCACAAAAAACGGGTACACACACACACACACAGACATTTTTTTTACCTTGGTCAAAAATGTTCAGGGGACCCATTAAGACCTATTTCCGCTAAAATCTCAATTTTTTTTTCCGCACGTCTACAATACTTCATCATACTGCGTATGATAAAGTAAAAACGTATAACTATATAAGGTATTCTATTTAAAAAGCGGAATGGTTGCCAAATTTTCATAATAAAATAAGCACCCTGTATACTAAAAATATATTTAAACAATAGCTTGTTTAAAGCCAAAAATTTTTTGTTTGAATATTTTTTTGAAATTGCTTACGGAAATAAAAGCAGTCCGGCTGTTGAAATGCTTCTGATTTCTAGACTATAAAGAAATTAGTGTACGTACATCACTAAATTGGCTAGTCTCTAAGACGAGCCGGCCCTGCCTTAAAGCTGTTTTACATTGCCCAATTTATTGCGCAATTTAGTGCACAATTTGTAAGAAGATACAACAATATCTTAAACAGAAATTGTGATGCATTTTCTTGTGTTAGACAACTTTGTCTAGAAATAGAACTATTTTCTATTTGCAGATTTCAGTTGCTTAACTTTTCGTTCAACTTCTTGGGCAAAGATTGCGCAGTGTAAAACGGTTATTAAACGTATATAATTTCACATGTTAGCCACCTAAAATATTATTTATTATTTAAGTGAAATCTCTTTTCTAGTTTGCTATTGCATTTTACGCTGAAGAAGCTTTTGACCAAAACAAAACAAATGTCATTACCTATACATTTTAATGCACTTTCATTTCGCATAAAATTGACCTGATATTATCAAAAATGCTGTATAACCACAACTTGTAACATAACATAACTTTTCTTTGGTCCATAGTGTATACTCGTCAGAACAGTTTTTGTAGGTTCCAAAATCTTTAGCCGCAAAAAATATTGATTTGTTACCCAATTGGTAATACAATTGTTAAAATTCATTTTTACATGAAATCGAAAATCAATTGTTAATTTTCGAAATCCACTACTCCTATACCTAGATACATCCATCTTCTGTAACGCAGCACATAAATAATACGTCGAAATTCGCCTGACACGTCAACATAAAACACATTGCCCGGCATTGTCCAGTGTCAACAACCCCAAATCGGTGGTCTATTTCGACGTAGCATGGGGATGGTAAAGGCCTCCACCGTCACCCTCCCCCAAAAAAGAACCATCGATTAATGGTATCGCGTAGGAGGCACGTCACATTTTCGTGGAGAGTTCATTTGCCTCTACATCAATTGCCGTTGTGTGGCGGCTAGTATAATTAATCGATTTGCGGCCGATTACACATTCGTGCGAAAAGCTGTGCACAAAACGTCCGACACATGTTATCTCTAGTCAGGTCGTCCAGACTAGCGCGATGATTCCGCTCATATTTATTGCCATACGTCCCCATTAACATCAGTTTGATAGCGAAACTGTGATAGAGGAAGATATACTGATGGATATATGCACGGAATAAATGAGGCACGGTCATGCAGTGTATATTTTATGAGTTTAAGGAGATGCGTTTTTTGCTACACGCCAATTTACAACACGTGAATAAATTAACATGTCACTGCTAGAAGATAATCTCGAGAGAAATTTGATATCATTATTTATGCTAAAATGTAACGGCAAAAAGTAATAAATAAATAATTGTGTTAATGTAAAAGAGGAGAAGATAATGTATTAACAAATTCTACAAAATTTGTTGAAGGTTAGGAGCATTCAATTCGTTGTTACCGTCTGCATCGGTCGTGTCTGCATTAAAACTAGTTAGCCAGGATGTGACCGATATTTTGAGTCTATTGGCAGTATTGTCAAAACAGCATTAAATTTATTTTAGACTGTGGTGAATACCAGCGCTGTTTACGGTTGCGTACCAAAAATTAGAATCTCAGAATATGGAAACTTTGTAGCTATGGCACTCAAAAAATTGATCTAAGTTGACGATTTTGACAAAATTCATAAAAGTGTCAGTATCTCGAAAACTAACGTTTTTTTTATTATTAGGGTCATATTTAGATTTTCTGGTCAGTCATCAGCAGATCGAATTGCAAATCGATCTCCTTGGAGCCAAATATTTACGTATGGTCGCGGATTAGGTAATTGAGAAGAATTAATTGAGAAGAATTAATTGAGAAGAATTAATTGAGAAGAACATCAAATTTGATACATTTCCAATAGTTAGGCGAGTTCTCAAATAGATTATTGTGTTCGTCAGTAGCAGTCGCAGTCAGCTGTTGCTGTTGGAAGTATGTTCATCATTATTGAATATGCAGAAGAAGCATCCCATGACCGGAAGTCTACTATACTTTCAAATTTAGGTAAACCAAATCAGTCTGCTACTCTTTTAACTTCATTCTACCCTTTGAGTGGCCATACAATGAATTCCACAATGAAGGTCAAACTTCTGATGTTGATAAAACATCGCAATCGCAACAAGCATCAAGACTGCGATCCTTCTGTGCGGATACGGCTGGTCCAGCACAAACTGCATCGATATTACTAGCCCCACATGTCCTTTTCTTAGCTTGACTCGTGGAGAAGAAACTGAGGAGTGTGCCCCGTTTATTAGAATTCAAACTCATTTTAGGAAAAATTTAGTCACTAAAGTAACTTTGAAAACCGCACAAGGTACTAGTCGACCAATGCATAAAAACAGCGGCCTGGTAAATGTAGGTATTTACAATGGTTGGAATACTCAGAGCCGAAACGATGACCTACAAGAGTCCTGCATGCCCAGACCCAAAAAGTCTGCATTAAAAGACTGTACGCATTGTAACAGTCGATCACCATATTAAACCCTCATATCGCAACCGAGTCAAACTAAGTGTAATACACAGTTAGCAGAGTTTTGAGACTGCAAAAAGGCTTCAGGCGACTAAGCGCAAAAATTGCTCTATTCAATCTCATGGACAAGTTTTCAATCTGAGGCGTCCATGCCAAACCGGCGGCAACAGCGATACCAAGGAGCCCGGCCCCGGCCACCGAGTCCAAGCCAACCCCAAGCTCCCCGGCACCGATAACACCAGCAAAACCCGGGAAAATAATTACATTTGTTTTCTCGACGTTGATCTTTAGTTTATTGGCTACAAACCAATCCGTTAGTTCTCCAATTGTTCTCTCTATCTGCGGCTTCAATGTGTCAACAGTATCCGCCGCCACGCATGCGCTTGTATCATCCGCGTACAAAGTTAGCGGAGCTGAGACGCTGGCCTAGATGTCATTCATGAAAATAGAAAACAACAAAGGACCCAGGATTGAACCCTGCTGCACTCCACATCATACAGCCAATCTCCGCGATAGTACGGCCCTGCCCGTACCTCTACATCTCATTTCTACCATTTGCTCTCTATCCTCCAAATATGATCGAAACAGCCGTAACGCGTTTCCCCTTACACCGTAGTAGTCCAACTTTTGCAGCAGTATACCATGATCAACCAAGTCAAACACTTAAGACATCGTAATTTATGCTAGCAACGATATTTTTCCTATTTAACTCAGTATACACTTTACTCATGAAGCTGGACAGAGCAATCTGGGTAGATCTACCCGCGCAAAACCCATGCTGAGAGCTGCAAAAAATATTCTTCGTGGCAAAGTAACTTGTTAGACGCGATTTGATACAACTCTCAAATAGCTTTGACAAAGCCAGCAACAAAGAAATTGGTCCATAGTTCGCGATGTCTGCTGTGTCAGATTTCTTGCGAATGGGCACCACTTTTGAAATTTTGAATAATTTCGTATATATTCCGGTTTCAAATGCTTTATTCATCAAACTGGCAATAGGCTGACTTAGATAATCTACACCGCGCTTTAATATTATGACGGGAATTCCGTCAGTTCCCGTAGCTGAGGTTAATTTTAATAGCTTTATATTTATTAGTTATTATTATTATTAGCCAGACTGTGGCGCAGCGGTAAAGCGCTTGGCTGTCATTATAATAACAGGAATGGGGTTAATGTCGCTAATTTCGTAGCCAATTACAACGTCTTAGTGTTGGCACCGAGGGGCCCAGCTCATTTCCCTGATAACGGAGGTACTCCAACGACGATTCGCACCTCGTTGGTGAGAAACGTTAGGGATGTTTCGGACGCCTAGGTCTTGAACGAACTGATCACTGACCACCTCCCTAAAACTCGGAGAGCGTGGCGAGAAATATAAATACAGCACCGCTGATTGGTCAAAGTATCGGCAAATAATAAACGAGAAAGTCTCAATGAACACAACTATAAACTACAACATAACCACACAGTGGATGTCGAAATAGAAAATTTAACAACTGCCATTCAAACTACAGCGCGTAGATCAATTAAGAAAACTGCAGTCGATCCATTTAAGAAACGAGATACCCCAGAACACATCATTGATTTGATACACCAACGTAACACTGCACGCCGCGTATATCAACGATCACGACAACCATATGACAAAGATACATATCATCACCTAAATTATGGTGGTGAAACAGAAGTGAAACAACACAGAAATAAACTTTGGGCGGACAGATTAAGACAGATTAAATTAAGTACAGACGATAACACACTTTGGACACAAATTAGAAAACTCAAGCGCAAATTTCGGCTTATACCAGCGCTGCAGAATGATGACGGCTTACATCTGACCGATAGGGAAAAGGCAGATGCTTTGGTGAATTATTATACTGGGGTACATATAACAGAACCGGACACTACACAAGACTAGTTTAACATAACACAAACAGTGGAGGAGTTCCTGGCCGAAGAGCATAGCCCACCTGACGACGTCTTTTTAATCAAACCGTCCACTATTTCTTGATACGTCAAGAAAAGCAGTTCTATGAAGGCCCCCGGCGCAGATGGTATACAGAATGTCTTGCTGAAGAACCTTCCTAGGAAGGCTATAGTTCAGCTCATGTACATCGCGCGGGCTGTGTTGTTGCTAAGTTACTTCCCACCAACTTGGAAAACTGCTGTGGTTATCCCTATTCTCAAGCCCTCCATACCATCGCACGACCCAACTAGCTATCGACCCATTTCTTTGCTTTGTTCGATGCCAAAATTAATCGAAAATGTTTTCTATGAACGGATATTGGCCCACTCTGAAGATGGTCATGTCATTCCAGATGAACAATTTGGCTTCAGATATGGACATTCGACCACTCACCAAATTTCTCGACTTGTTGCGGATGCTGTGGAAAGTTTTAACAAGAGAGATCATACGGCCATGTTGACCCTGGACATTGAGAAGGCGTTTGACAGAGTCTGGATTATTGGACTACTGCATAAACTGATTACAAATAATTATCCCACGTACTTAGTCAAGTTCATCCGAGACTACCATAAAGGCCGACAAATCGTGGTCAGGGTCAACGACCAGTTGTCCTCGAGTAGGGAAATTTTCTGCGTCGTTCCACAGGGTGCGATTCTGAGAATGACTTCGGGTGCGGTGACGAACTGAACAGTCGTGACAGACAACAAGTACGACGATAGGATGCAGATGCAGCCGCAGACGCCGGAGAAGACGCCGTTGCGTTGCGGGACGCCATCGACGAGGACGACTTCGATGCCGAGGAGGAGGACTTTGAGCCTGCGAATCGGCAGAGGAGGCGGCGAAGGCGGTGGCGGTAGCTACGGTGCGTCCTGTGCGCGTTCGGCTGTAAAGAGTGCGGGGTGTCGCCGTTTTTAACGATATGTTTTACCCGACAACGTTTTACAAGCCGTTTTATCATTTTTGTAAAACATTTTATCGTCTTTTATCGTCGCTTGTTTTTATAATTTACCCGCCAAGCTGTTAAATCACTGGCGGGTAGATCGTTCTTTGTTCTTTTTTATTCGATAATTTCGGATATGCGCCCACGGCGCAAGGCACCGTATTTGAAATTTTATTTGAAAATATGTTTGTTCATATTGTTTTTTATGATATTTAATAAAAATTTGTTAATGCTTGGCTATCAGTCTGGGGGGGCGTGAGTTTGATCCTCGCGCCCTGCTTTCAGAGTGAAGGTTTTTCTGTGATTTTCCTTTACTCCTCGGCGAATGCTGAAAGCAAAACAACGTAAGACGTGCCACAGACGCGGGCCATTTGAGAATGTTAAGGCGAGGATTATTATTATTATTACTTGACACCTCACCGATATCGACCGGTGATAAGAACAATGAGCCGGAGAACTGCTGCCTAAGTTTATTTAATTTGTTTAATGTACCATTAGTCCGAACACCTGATTGCTGACTGCGGTCTCCAACGGAAACAAAATAATTATTAAATCAGTTTGATATCTCAGCCGCGTCCACTACCACTCGATCGTTAACCAGCAGCCCGGTCGGGATGGTTCTCGCCGAAGATATACCCAATTCACCCTTGACAATTTCCCATGCAATCCCAATCTTATTATTTGATCTTAGAATAATGTCATCAGTATGAAGTCTCTTTGCTGCTGAAACAACGCGCTTAAGTATCAGCGAATACTCATGTAATACAGCCTAAGAACAGGGTCTGGGTAAAGACGCAGAATATTATGCAATGAGTCAAACTCTGCATGAACCAAGTCATAAAAACTACCTACCGATTCCGTCATCAACGGTATCCGCAGTCAATATTTTGGAGACGCTGTACAAAGCTCTGCAAATTCCCCTCCGAAAAGACACGACCCTTACTAGAGAACTGCTGCCTCGTATCAAGACAGGAGGCGATTATACCTTTCAAAATTAACGCATTATGGTCGGAGAAGTCGATTAGAACGTTTTGCTTACAAACACTGTCATTATGCAAGTTCGAACTTACAAAAATATTGTCAATGCAGGTCGATGATACATTTGTGACTCTCGTAGGGTCGCCTATAGTAGGCTAGGCTCGCAGTCAAACAATTTGAATGTGGATAATACAGACCTATATCTAGCATCCCGTCGTAGCAGGTCCAAGTTAACATCCCCACAAATTACTGCATAGTCAAAACCTGAAGCCATTTGAAGGAAAGCCTCAAGCGAATTAATAAACACCGAAACATCGTATACCGGTATTCTATATATTTCTGCAATAATACAATTGCCTATCTGAATAGCACAACACTCAATGGGAATACCAATGTATATGTATAGTATTGCTTTTTATCATGGATTTACATTTGATTATACTCACCTGAAAGAAACCGAAAACCAGTTTCAACGTTTTTCTTTTTGCAATTTGGAATTCTACATTAAAAATCGGCGTAAATTACCATTGTAACAAAAGATGGCATTGTTGCCATAACCAGGATAGTAATTATAATATATTAATCAATATGTAAATTTCCAAGAGCACCGGACATAAAGAGCACATAATATAAAATTTAGAAATTTCGTAATGACTTGCATTGTCCTGCGATATAGAAAGCAAGATATTGTTAAAAACCCAAATTTGGTCATCTTTGACCATGAATAACTCAAAACACAGACACGATATCAACGATGACTTTTTGCACGGATTTTTTATGCTCCATCAACTTGAAAATTTGAACTGGGCTGGAATATTTCAAAGTTTGCCACCTTTTTTGTTTAATTTGACTGGGTTATTGAGAAGTGGAAGAATTTATAGACATAAGCACACATTTCAAGAAGTGCAAATCAGTAATTACTCAGATCACATAGGCATTACAAAAATACATATTAGGACCAATCTTCTTTATGCAGATGGTAGTCGAGCAGTTTACGTGAGTTGATTTAAAAACGGTCTCACTGAGTAGGAATTACTGACGCACTAAAAACTTTCATAACCGTCATCAAAATGTTGTTTCCATCCGCATAAACTCCGATGTTATCTGGCAGCAGGAGTAGAGAGCCGGAGACCTTTTCCACAAAGACAATAGATCAAACAAATAACCATCTCCAACTATAAAATTCGTGCAGTGCGCACTCGGTACACCGTTTACGAAATCGTCTCAAGGCGACTTCAGACGAGACCAAGGGGCAATTTAGTTGAGACGTTTGACGTTTTACGTCGTGAATCTAGATATCATTTTTCCCACGGTGAATGCTTCTAAACAGCCAGCGCGCGGCGAAAATATGAAATAGTATTTTTCCCGATGCACTCTCAGATGGATGGAAACGCGACGTGAACATTTGAGCGTATCATCGGTTGAGGAGTACAGGAGTACGGTGACCGTTGTGCCCTACGTGACCCACGCTGCACGTTCAGCTTGCAATGCCTACCGAGGTTATGTTTAAAATATTATTTTTTTTGTTTTTGTAACTCGTACCGGAAATTGGTAGCTAATGTGCTCAATCGATCCATAGAACCTACTGGAATAACATCAACGTTCTTAAAAAATTCTACCATTCTTTCTATATATGGGGGTCACTAATTTCCATGTTCAAACAAAACATGTTATGTTCACTAAGGTGACCAACGTCCCGAATTAGGCGGGAGATTCTTGAATTCTGACGCTTTTTGAAAATTGTATTATAATTGTTATTTTAAAACAATTATAATAATTTGGTGAGCATAAGAAAGTATCTTCATACTCTTAACAAAATGTTGAATACATAGTATTTATTTACAATATTAGGGGTGCATTTTTATAACTCACAAAAACTGATTGATTTTTATGTAAAGTTGAAAAATTATAATTATTGCTTTAAAAGCTGACTCTTTTGCGTGGTGATGATACACCATAACTGGAAATCAATATTTGCAGTGCTGAACAGTAAATATCCGAATGCGAATGAATCATTACACGAGAACAGTAATTTTAGGGAATCAACTGTAAAAATACGTGACTTACCAATGCATCTAACTCAATATTACAGTGAAGACTGTAGATTTTGTTTGGGAAATTGCAAGTTATTCATTAATTGAACACGCAAAAAAGCGTCAAATATCGGAAAAAATTCTAATCCAGTTATATTTTTCTATACACCTTTAGTTGAGGATTAAAAAAACTGTGCAAAAAGTGCTCACCAATAGTGTGTCTGAGTTGAGAGTTATTTAAGTTACGTTGGCGTTTTCAAGTACGTAAGAGTAACAACGTATTTGTATGCTGGGTGATCTATTCCGCATCCCTAGTATTTGAAAAGATTATTGAGCATCAAATTTTGAAACAGAAAAACAGCATTCAAATAAACTTCTGGACGCCTTTTAGCCGTATGGCGGAAAACGGTTACCAGTACGAAGAAGATGAATACGAGTTTCTTTTTGGCAAAATCCTCCTAAATCTGATCTGGTAAAGTAGCGATAAAATTGCTAGATCTTTTAATTATCTACATGCCTCATATTGTATACAGGATGTCACCATCTGAATCCCGAAAATTAACAGAGGAATTAAAAGAAGCATCATATTTTCTGATAAAAGATCCAATAAACATGTAGTCAAAGTTCTCCGTTTTCGATAAATGTTCTTCAGAAGAAAAAGGTTTATAGGTATATAAATACCACCATTGTTTTATTATTTATTAAGATCGCTTGATTATATAAATAATCCGCCGATCTTAATAATAATATCGGCTGGGCGGGTCACATTGCTCGGAAATCGTCATGTTGGGCGAAAGAATCTACGGACTGGCTGCGGTTAGAAGACTCAAGGAAGAGTGGAAGACCGAAGGCAAGATGCGCGACTATATCAAAGATCGCCGGAGCTAGATGGATGAGTGCATCAGAAAATAAGGTCGCATGGATCAAATTTGGGGAGGCCTACGTCCAAAAAGGGCAATTAGGACATTTATGATTTTGGTAATTCATATAACCAAGGATCTACTACTTATTTTATTGTAATTTAATATTATTGTTAACAAAAAAAGTAATTTAGGCTAATAATAGTAATAATTACTAATAAAATAATACCTACTAAAATCTACACACCGTCGGCCTAATTTGAAAATTGCGTATGTCCTTTTTTACTCAAAACTGGGTTTTAACTTTAACTGGTAGATTTTTTTTTGATCTGTCGGATGATGTAACAGTATACACCAAACATTTTAGGTCTCGTCTAAAATTGTGTTCTTTGGACACGCGCAATTTGCAAATTAGGCCGACGTAAATACATCAAGTGTGATACGTCATCGGAATTAGAAAAGAAATCGAGAATATTAAAATCCAACGTGCTGCCCATAAAGAAAACAACAGATGAGTAAGTAGAACCGTGTTATTAATAACGTTTGGACTACAAATGTTCCATTTTTGGGTCTAATAATAGTTTGTGATTAAAAAACGAAAACTAATTTCCGCTGTCATCTTAAAAACTAAATCAGGCAAGTTAGAATTAACCCAAAATATCAATAAATCACTGCTTCTGCGTTTTTTTCTCAATAAAAAATTGTAATGCGGCGCGTTAGATTTTTTTAAGTTGGTTGACATGAAAGCAGGAATATTGAACATTAAAGCTATGATGCCGTAGTAAAGCACCCGGCCAGATTGAAGCCCCATCGGTCATTTGTTTGAAATACGTGGCCTTATCTGAATTTCGTCATCGGGGTGCCAGGATCAAATCAGATCACTTCCAAGCAATTTTGGTGCAAAATTCCAACTTGAAAAATACTTACAGCCTTCCAGTCTGTTATGAATCGTACTTTGAAATCGGTTCTGGCACTGCTGAACGTGGTTCGATTTTGATAAATTTTTTCTATGTTGTTTATATTGCGTAGCTTCAACTTACTTCAACTACCGCATGCAATATCCATTTAATTTTTTGACAATTGTGTTTTTTCGCTCTACCATACTAATTATTATTTAGTTAATTGTTGGTTGTTTGGTGCAATGGTGCTTTTGCTAAAATTGATCACAATATTATAAGAAAAGGAACAAACACGATACCACACCCTACCCTACAACACAATATATCTGCATTCATTTGTGCATGTTTGCATAATGTAAATGTGAATTCGCTACTTCTTTACTCCACAGTATTACATTCAACGGTCCGTGCACTTAATAATAATCATCGCAATTATAGCGGATAAGATTTATAGGCGGTACTGTTAATGTTGTCATGGAGCTACAACCACTCGCATATGCCGACCGGCCGGTGTAAGAAGTATCTGACCGTGTTTGGTCCGCAAAACAAATTACTGAACAGTTTTCCAATAAAAACAACATCCACGGATCGACTTATTAATTTATACGATCAAGCGCGCGGATGAAATATTTGGAATTTAAACATTGGTGCGTGGAGTGTTGTGCCCATGTGATGGTATTCCCGTTTAATGTATGGCTGGATGCGCATTTCCTTATAAATGTTGTCAGTTATTTAAATGTTAATTCAAATCGAGGAGCTGCTTGTCGAGTTGCCTCCACGTTGCGGTGTACCTACATACGAGTACTGAATATTTCATGTTAGCAATGCTTTAACCGTTTTTGCCTGCCTTCTTTGGTGTTCTGGATCACTGCCATGTCAATATTGATTTCTGTAGCATCTGATGTATGATCGTGTTTCATATACAGCAGTTCTCAACAACAATATTTTTTATCGTAGGGATACTTCATCTATAAAGAATTTCAGTAAAAATAATATTCTCAGATACTTAACTGTGGATACATCTTAAATATCAAGAAAATAAAAAGTAAAAAGAAAAACACAAAAGCCAAACATATACGGTTGGCTAGATAAATGGGACATTATTGCGCCGCTTATTGCCTGTATGGAAACTTTAAATTGTGAACTTATTAATTTTCGTTGCCAGTGCATAATGAAAATACAGATCTACACTCTGCGATACAAAAAATCTACACCCAATATGTTCGATTAAAATTTTATGGTACCTAATTTGTGTCGATTTTAATGATTGTTTAAGGACATTGCCAATTAATTTATCAAGATTATTTCCCGCCTTGCAATTTTGGAGAAATAACTAGCTACCTACTATACTGGGAAAGCGACGATGTATTATTGGTAAGTTCAATAATCCCTTAGAAGAAATTAAGCAACTTAGTAAGGTTTCGAAGTAGTCTATTCCAAAGTTTTGTGAATTCCCAACTTTTTTGGTTTTTATTTCCAATGCCAGAATGTTTGTAAAAGATATAGCTTTACAAGTAAATCTCTGCATTGTTAACTTACATGTAAAGTTGAACCCTTTTTGATTATTATATTGCTGATTATTATTATTATATTGTATATATTGCACATACAACACAATCACATACAACACTATCACATTACCAGTGCAGTTTTAAAATAAAAGAAACTTGCAGCTTCTTATACCGGAAGAACCATAATATTAGTCTGCGGGTATAACTTTGACCTACCTTGTGGAGAACTTAAGGTGCTTAGGTTTACTTAGGTTTACAAAAAACCTGTTTCATTTTCATTTGTTCTTCTCAAAAACTACAGTCAACAATTTCTGTTTTGTCATTCGTATTCTACGGATTTTTTTAGGGTAGTTTACCCTAATAATAAGTACAGCTGCGCAGAAAAGCTTGTTCTAGTAGGCTACAAAGCCAAAATTAGGTACCTACAGAAAACTTGGCACAGTTTGTCTCTTTTTTGTTCAACAGATTTCATTGCTTTCATGGTTTCTAAGGGTATCGTCGCCAATCTATTAGAACGGATTCCAAATATGACAAATGAAAATGAAAAATGAAAAAAAAATGAAAAACAAAACAATTCAAAATCTCCACAAAAAAGAATTAATACTGGGTAAAACTAATACTGATCAGAGTCATTAGTTCGATTTTTTTTCTGTGTACTAATTTTAATTTATGGGATCCAATCTGCTATCATTTGACGAGCGAACCTTTAAACTTCCTTCCAGAAGCGCAAACATGTTCGTAGGATGGTCGCAGGGTGACATTGAGGGAAAACTAAAAGTACCAACACTGATTTAATTTAAGCTACATCAACGAATGAGTAAGTGAGTTAGTAAGTTACTCCCAGACCAGAACGATCAGGTCTACTGCTATTATGATATTGTCACCGCTTCATTTGAAATACATTGCAAAAGAATTCTGCTCTGGTTGGAGTAACCATAAATTAAGATCATTTTGTAGATGTTCTTATTTCGCGTACCTGTGAAAAGCACAAATTGTTTTCAGAAGAAAAAAAATCGAAAACAAAAATTTTCACGTTTATTGCAGTGAATCTTATTTGAATATTTAAGCGGTAGAATGTCTTATCATCAAGAAAACAATTATCATATTTATTTATATAATTTAAAAATATATTTTGTGGTCGCTGCAGGCAGTAAAAGTTACGAGAAATTAAGAACCTTTGTATTGCATAAATAAATATTGTTTAACAACAATTACTTTTCGCGCCTCAATAAATATTTAAAAACGAAATAATCTTGATTTGCTCTTTTGTTTAAAAATGAGAATTGAAAACATGGTTGCACTGACAAACAAAAAAATTACTAAAACTGATTCGGGTATGATTTTTCCGTATAATGGATAACTAAACGTAGAAACATATTTTGATATAGACCAGGTACTGAAACAGTTATGCTCAATTCATAATATCTTATACACTTAGAACGGGATTTTGAATGCCAGTTTAAACCGAAAAGAAAAGAAAAAAGAGAGTTTTGATATACAAAATCCTAAATTCGGTTTATGGTTAAAACTGCATTGAAAAATCTGGTGAAACAAGCATAACAGAATCAGCTTGTAATTTGTTCTGTTGTTTTTCTTGTTGAACAAGCTTGTCATAATTTCTCATCTCTTTTAGTTTTAAGAAATTCAAAAAGTAAAAATCTGAGAAATGTTCCGACATCTATACTCAGAAGTTTATTGATTTTACTATTTGCTCGCTATTCAGCTACTTATAATAAATATAAATAGAACCAATAGTAACTTTTAATTATATCAACAGTAATTGCTTTAGAAGTTATGATTAAAAAATTCAAACTAATTTTGACAAAATAAGAAACACCGAAAGAATTGTTATTACAAAACGAAATTAATTAAATACAACAAAATAACAACATAACTGTTATTTAATCCAGTTGTTCGTTGTGCACGTTATTTATACAAGGAACTTTTTAATATACAGAGTGTTTACGGTCTTTTTTTTTCAAGGAGTGATTAAACATCTTAAAAGAAAGCAATTAACGCAAAAATGTGCTAACAAAAGTTTCCAAAAACGAAGAGAAAAAAAGAGTTCGTTCAACAAGACGGTTTCGCTAAAACATTTTTTATTCTACACATTTTTATTCTACAATATAGAAAATAGTTACACTTACGAATAAAAAAGGGCGGGAAGAGTGAATTTGCAGCAGTAAATTTACAGTTATATAATTGAGGGCCAGGTCTGATGATGCTTAACTACGGAAAATAGTTATCACAAAAAATTTTAAATAAAAAGGCAAACGACAAGAAGGACTGAGACTTCCTTTAGAGTTTCCAAAATTAGGGATGTAGGTATATAAAATACCTAAAATTTAATTCAAATATTTGCATGATAATAATGCGACAATATTAAAACAAAGAAATATTGGGATAACTGGAAAATATCAAATTTATTTATAACATTCTACAAACTTATTACTTCAATAAATAAAGGTTCTTTATTATTTTCTTATATTATTAAATGACACTTATTCTCGACTTTTCGTGCTAATATTTATTCACCGATCTCAAATTTACAGGGATTATGTATCGATACAATGGAACAAATTGCGAGGGTCCTGCAGACCAAATTAAAGGTAAAAAAGAACTACTTTACTATGTTTGCAAATGTTGCATGAAAATCTCAAAGTTCACGTAAAACCATCGACTTCGACATCCAACCGATTCAGAATGCAAGTCATGCGTGATGTTAACAGTAAATTAATAACATAACCAGCGTAAACAAGGCATGCATCCCACGGCGTGTACTCCAGCCCAGCAGCCAACCAATCGCCATCCATTGATGGCCAAGAATTTTCACCGCATCCAAAAAGAAGAAGCGCCGAAAAGAGGAATGGCGAGCCGGAGGAGAAGGAGTAGTAGGAGAAGAAGAAGAGCCCAAGACGAAGGACTCGTGGAGAGAACGAGTGGAACGAAGTGGAGAGTCATCATCTTGCGCTTACGTGTGTACGTACGGCCTTTTAGTGGTTGGTTGATGGTGGTAGCTCCGAAGAGAGCCGGTTGGAGACTCCGATGAGACATAGTGACGTTGGTTGGCGCGCATACACACGATCCTGTAAGTTAACTGCTCTTGTATACCGCTAGGCCGTAGCGTTCCGTTACTCGGTGGTATGTCAGTGACCTCTGCTAACTCCTCACCTGGCTGTGTTCAGTCTCAGGCGCACAGCGTTACAACAGGTGCGTTTTGGTAACTTGGTGGCCCGGAAGATCGAACTACAACCCCCTGTGTGGTCATCATTGCCACCCTTGCGTTCCTACTTACACTTTCAACTGTAGCGGTGTGCTAAGGTGCGAAACTCTTTGTCAGGACATTCGCGCGTGCCCTTGCCGGGTTGTTGGTGAGTTACCGGATTTTGACCTTCGCCGCGCTCGCTTGAACATCGGAAACTTGAACTGTGCTTTCGCGGTTTGGATTTTTATTGCGGATACCCGGGGATTCCTTGCCGGAGGATTTGAATCCTACAGGATTTGGACTCTCCCCACCGGTGCATGGTGAGTAAATTTCAAATATCATTCTTTCTTCCGGTGTGGTTTTAAAGTTTTACTTTAGAATATGTCGCCGAACACAAGGAATATTGTTTTTAAATTAATTGTGTTTTGCTAAAAAGATTATATATTATTAGATTATATTTTATTAATATTGAGTTGGCAATGATCCTTTTATTCTACTATGGCAGAAAAGTTTGTTCGTTTTTGAGGCTTTCATTTAATTTGTTAGTTATTTATACATAGGTTAATTGGTCAACAACAAATAATAATAATCTCTGAATGGAAAAACATTGACCACCTAAAATTTAAACATGTTAGATTTAAACTTTTAATCCTTGATCATTTAAATATTTTATGTCAAAATAATGCAAAATACCATTTCTTATTTTGTTAAATATGCTAACTAAAACATACTAGAAATGTTATTAAAACTCATATACCTACAAGAATAATATTATGACTTACCCAACTAAACCAATGTTTGCAAAAATGATTGCATCGCAACAGTTTCTGTGGTATAGCTACTTGTTTCGATAGTGTATATTAATAAAAATAAGCTTATTGTGCTAAAATATCATATATCAGAGAAAACGTCATAAAAGTAATATGAATTGTCATCAAAAATTTTAATTATCCACACAAGCATGGAATCAATGCATTCAAATTAAAACGGTTTGTAATTTAAACAAATCTCATCCACGTCGATGTTTAATTGTAAAACTTTAAAACTTTATATCAAACAAAATTTCCGACTATCAATTGTTTTTGACTTCATCTCCTTGATCGACACTTTCTTACTAATTTTGATAAATATTATAATTGTCTTAATGACAGCATACATACTTTATGGCCTAACATATTTAAGAGAAAATGTGATGATGAGTGATGTGAAGGAAAGGTGAATGTTTGTTTGATAGATTTTTTGGCACTGAATACGAAAGTTGGTTGAAAGTTGGTTGCATCACACGTCAGGATTTTATCGTTTTCTTTATGGAGGAACTGTCAGCATGTCACATAAAGGTTCAGGTGGTATAAATTCGCAAACATTGTCAGAACTACGATTTTTTACATTTAGTCCTTATTTTTTTTGAAAAACTTTGAACATGATAAGAACCTTTTAGTTATGGACATATCTTCCGTGCAAAGAATATTATATAAAATGCACATTCCATTTATAAATCCACAATCTTTAATTCAGTTCTCGAAAATATTCTGGTGTAATACCGCAACATTTGTATGCTACCATTAAGACAATAATAGGCTCTATCAAGATCAGTATACAAATAGAGGTTGACCATTCCAAAAAACGCCGATTTAATGTCTATTTTCCTTCTTAATACGACACCTTTATGTTATAGCAAACAAGTATTGATAATATTTAAAATTAGCTGCGATAATTTAATAAAAAAATCTATTGTAGTTGTTAGTTTTGATCTAGTAATTCTACTCAAAAAATGGACAAAGACTGGGGACTAGACAACTTTTCTATAATTTAATTGAAGTACTATGATGTTGACAGGCAGCAAAATATGGCAAAATTGAACATTGGTTCCATAAATAAAGACGAAAGCATTTTCTAAACAAAGAAAATATATCAATAATATTTTGAGTTTATAGTTATTTCACCAACAAGTATATTAAAAAGAGCGATTAATGATCGAGATTTTTTAACGCACGAGCATTGAGGGAGTGCGTTTATTGTCGATATCATAAATCGATGTTTAATATCTGAGTTGGTTACAAAATTTTTTCGTCGATCGTATTTTTCTGAAGGTGTCTTCATTTATAGAGCTGATTAATAAACGGTTTCATATTCAGTAAAAAGGCTGTTAAAGGAACTATTAATTTTATATAAAAAATGTCGAAAATTTCGGTTGGCATCTTACAATCTAGAGCAATTTGACCTTCAACGGTTAGTAGTTGTGGTAAAACAGACAAATACGATTGAGGCGAGCCAATAGCGATTGAGATGTCAGCATTGTTTTTGACGCTTGGCATCAATCTTGGAAAACTAAAAATTACTAAAACCTAGTGCTCCAGTGTTATGTCATATCGACACCGAAAGCGGTTTCGTTATGAGTTTATAACGAGCGCAAACTAGAAAAAAGTATTACACATACTGGAGAAATTAAAACAGTGTGGTTTTCGTTGCCATTGCCAATTTAGACTTTATTCATTGTAAATTTAAGGGTAGTAAACATGAGTAAACTCTATGAAATGGTTGGAAACTAGAAAAGACTTAAGAATATTTTATTTTCGGTTAGCTAAAACTTTCTATACGTTCCCTCTCAAGGTGTGCACCTTTCCTTTACTGTATCCCATTTGTTGCGTTTTTTATCGACTTACTGCTATATTTTTCTTAATCTAAAACGGAATTCAAATTGTTTCGAAACAAAGTAAGACACGTGAATGAAATCGTCCTTTAAAAAAAAATCTTGAAATACTTTCGCGGGTAGCCAAAAACTTTCGTGTTCGATTCAAATAGTCGACGCGCCGCGCGCAACTTGAAGTAAGTTCAAGTTCAATGTCCTGACGCTCGATTTCATAGGTCCGCGCTCATTCAGCGAGGCCCGGAGTTATCCTTTTTACGAGTAGGTTCGGTGTGGCGTTCCGGGACCGGATTCGGCCTCAGTAACGGGCGCATATTTTGGCGTTTCTTCGGTGCTGACCGCAACCGTAACGCTGTCACGTACTTATCTGGTCACTAACGTAGACGTTTTGCCCTCAACGAATAACAGACGGATTGTGTTTTTCTCATTCTTCAATTTTGTGTAATTGAAATTTTTGTGATTTGCGAGAATAGCATGAAGTTTTCCATGGAATGTGAACGAACTATTGTTGAATTGTCTTCATATTAAAGTACCTAATCAACAAAAAACTGAAACATAATTTTTCATTAATTTTATCTACACTGCGAAAACTAACTACACATTTACAACTCAAAACTCTTAGATCAGATTTTACGAGTGCGCGAACTTTAATTATGACCGAAACCCTCTAGTAAGCTTTGGATTTTAATATTCAGGATGGTTCCTTTATGTTCAAATAACTGTATAATATTTGTTGGCTGGTTGTAAATTTTGGCATTTTAAACTCGTGTAGTGCACTTTAAAAATTGTGCAGTACGGAGTGTAGAAATTATGAGTATTTGGTCTTAGTAGGTCACAGATTATTGTTATGCAATAAACATTTAAGTTGTTTTAATATTTTATTTAACAGATGTCATAATATTATTTTTGTGTTGCTGTACAAATGTTAATGGAACCACTTAATTAAAATCATATGTTTAGCTATATACTAAAAAATAATAACAATTTTTGGGCACTTTGCTCGAATGATTGCAATACTTTATCTTTACTTTATTTTTTTGATATTTGAGATTTGTCAAAAGGTGAAAACAGTTTATTTGTACATATAGATGATGTTCTTAGTTTAGTATTTTTACGGCAAAAAAAAGAACACTAAAATGACATGAATAATTTTGTTTGTTTATAATATTGTTGCCAAAACTTATTTTTTGAAATATTGTTGTAAAATTATTGCATTAGCACGGCAAAAGTACGTTTTATAATTGAGGTCATTATTAAAATGTATGCATATATGTATAAATGATAATAAAGACATGCTTCCAGATGTCCCGGTTTCCGCGGGACAGTCGCGTCTTTTCAGGTTTGTCCCGCGTGCAACGGAGATTTAAAATTGTCCCGCTTTTTAGGAAATTTTTACTTTACATGTTAGGGTAGTTCCTATTTGGCCAAACGTTCTTCTTGAAATTGTTCGGTAAAACAGCAGTAAAACAGTATCAATATGTTTTTATAATTTCAATATTAAATTTAATTTAATAAATAATAATAAAATAAATGACTATAAAAGCAAGTTATTTGTAGATTGACATGATTTGGTTAAAATGCCGGATACAGTTACTTCGCACCTTCCAAATATAGTAAAAAGAGATATTTTTTAAATATAAATTGCCATCAGACGAATTAGCAAAAATAATTCAAAACCATACTAATTTACTAACAACCAGGAGCATGACTTGATACGCGGTCGTATTAGAAATTGTTTCAGAGTAAGATAAGAATAAGATTTAATGTTAAAATTCATCTTAGGTCGACCTATTACAATAATATATTGCATGTCAAAAAAATGATTACTACTCTTTACTTTAGAATTTGTATTTTTGATGAGTTAGTTTTCATTTTACTGCTTTGATTTTATAGTATAGTATCTGTACAATACTACCAAATAGGCAGTGGTAAACAGTAAACAAACTTCTAAAAGGATAACATCAATGCAAAACACTGCATATTTTTCTTGTTCAATGTATCATTTATCTGCGAATATTGTTGACATTTTAAGGGAAAGCAAATCTGCGGTTGCTATAGAGTATCAAAGAACAAAAAATTGCAGTATATAGAGTGTGTTCATTTCAATAGTATCCACCCTTAATAACTCTTGGCCGGATGCGATTATTGCTTTGGGTGGAAACACGTCGATTTAGATATCGCGGGGGAAGTTCAAAAATGGTACCAAGAAAATTTTAGGCTTCATCCCTTCACCCCCAGCCACCCCACTTGGAAACTTCAAATGGCACCTCCTACATCATTTGAAAGGGCACAAAATTCTCTCCTCAACCAGGGTTATAAAAATAACATCCATCTATTGGTTCTTAAGATAGACTACACAGAAGATGGAAGGTATGATATAACTCAACCGTTAATAACTCTTGACCTGATGAATTATTGCTTTGAGTGGAAACACGTCGATTCAGATATTGAGGGGAAAGTTCAAAAATGGTACCTAAAGAACGTTTATCTTTTCAGAGTTAACACCCCATCATTTTTAGGACCCCAGATTTAACATCTCGAGAGGTGTTCGAGAGTCGAGACTTTTTCTATGGGGTGACTTGAAGACTAAAATATACGAAACTCCTCTCGCCAGTATCGAAGAGCTCAAACACAGAAACGCATGAATCTAGACAAATAACACGTGAAACATTCGTCCAATGTTCGAGAAAAGTTCGAAAACAGAATGTACTTTTGTCTAGCAAATAACGGTGGCCATTTCGAACATGTCATAAAATAATTTCTTATTTTATTATTTATTTTATTCCTTATGACCATATCCAATCCGCAATGTTTCGCTATTAATAATTTATTTCATACCTTCCATCTTCTGTGTAGTCTATCTTAAGAACCAATCGACCGAGTTCATTTTTCTTATCAAGGTTGAGTAGAGAATTTTGTGCCCTTTCATTTCAAATGATGTATCACAAGGTAGAGGGTGCCATTTGAAATTTCAAAGTGAGGTGGCTGGGGGTGAAGGGTTTAACCTCAAATTCCTGGTGCCATTTTTGAACTTACCCCTCGATATCTAAATCGACGTGTTTCCACTCCAAACAATATCAGGTCAAGAGTTATTAAGGGTGGATACTTTTGAAATGAACACACTGTATATACTATTATAAATATAGTCTTATAGCTAATTGTGGATTTTTGATATTTATTTAGATTTATGAAAAATCTGTATTGTAATCAGAAGAACTTTTCTTACGAAAAACAGGACAAAATAGAAGTGATATAGAACTATACTAGTACCAAATTCCACCAACAAATATATTATATCAAACATTAATTTAATAACTATTTTTTCTCAGAACTGTATTTTGTTGCATTATTCTGGGCCGTTCAACTCGAACATTTGTTTGTTATCTTTTAGGGCCTTAAGATTTGTTGTATTATACATAATAAAATAATTAACCTTCTTAATATATTTGTTAGTTAATAAACATTCATTCATTTACAATATTTATTACGTACAAAGGATAGATAGGTATATCAAGACTTTATGTTAAAGGAAAGAGTTCAAATTTACAATTTAAAGCGATAACGAAATAAACGTTTCCTTGTAACAAACATCAATTAGTGAGATATGGCAAAACAAGTAATCACTAAGAATGAAGTGAATAAGTATTAAACAAGTATTTCTGCCTATTACCAACAGAAAAATTTAAGTTACCTTCAATTAAAAAATCTGTACACCCAACTCAAAATCCTATTGATAATTAATTAAGAATTATAATAACAATATTTATTTCGATATTTATCCAATGCTGGAATTTGTCGATTTTCGACTTCTACGATGACGATATTTGGTTTTAATCAATACCCCTCACGTCTGCCCTGCTTTGCCTCAATCAAATTGTAATAATTCAATCTATCAAGAATGGCTTTCTCAAATGTTTTTAAGTTTGTTATAGGGTTCCTTTAGTTTGGTTTGTCTTCGCCAATCCATCCAATTTATGGTTTATTTTTTCTTCTAAAATCAGACCGCTATGAATATCATTTTATATTATGTATAATTAATTTTTTCGTTTATTATTTTTTCGTATAATATATAGTCTCT
Source organism: Melinopterus prodromus (assembly GCA_964023965.1). Lineage (NCBI taxonomy): Eukaryota > Metazoa > Arthropoda > Insecta > Coleoptera > Scarabaeidae > Melinopterus > Melinopterus prodromus. Next base: position 61,699,123 of record OZ030391.1, on the reverse strand, counting down.
GATGATATCCAAAATGAAAAGATATTTTCTTTGTCTAGGGCGAGATAATTTATGAAGTTTCTCATATACCGTAAATAAAATAGGTATTAGTTACAAAGTGTGGCACCAGATTAAATATGTAAAGAATGATTGCAAAGCTGCGAATACATGGATACTATGAACACTACCCAAAAGTGATAACCTTAAAAAGAATATTGTCGATCTAGTTATAATTTGAATTTCATCATATAAGGTTTGGACAAACTATTGTACGCGATAGTACACCCGTAGTTATTATTACTAATAAATACCAAGGAATTCTAGTTCCAGAAGTTTGGTCGGGTTTAACATTGGTTAAACATTTTACGAAATACACAGATATTTAAATAAAACGATACGCAATCTGTGGTACCGTTTTGTAGCTAACCGTATTTTCTATCTTAAGTATTCATAAACGCTGTACCGTAAGTCTATTTGTCAATAAATTGCGATTAACCGAATGCGAGTATGTAATGTTAAGTTGCGTATACATCAACTGAATGTTTGCCATTCGTTTTGTATCCGTAAAGGAACAGAAATTTATCAAAGTTGTATGTTTGCTTAACAGATTTCAACTCGACGCCGTATTTACATACATGTTATGCGTCAGAAACTCCTTCATTATATCTGCCTTCTTTCCTGATATTATTATAACTTGTTGTCCTGTAAATGCTGGCTTTAACAGATAGACTTAGGTCTTGGCATGAATATTAGGGACAGTATGGTTAGGACATAAGTATGGCCATAAAGTAAAAATACTTTATTGGTGCCTTTGTCTATAAAAGCATGTTTTTGGACAGAAAGTACTTTCCTTCAGAATTATTGACATCAAATTTTGCAAATACGGTCATGATGAAATAATTGTTTTTACATATGTTGAGAGTTGAATTTGCCAACTGCTAAACTGCTACAACTAAAATAAAAGACGACAAATATATGTATGTTTTAAAAACGACAATTGCTTTTTCTCTAAGCCCTATATTAACTAACCCAACCAATATCAAAATTCGCGCAGAAATGTCTTTCGTAGAATTGATCACTTCCTATAAACCAAAATTCTAATTTAAGACACCGCGACACGTTATTAAGTTTTCACCGGTCATTTACGCCGAAATTTCGCTCGGATTGGTAGAGATGACAGCGAATGTGCATTTAATCGTCACGAAGGCAGTTAGCGAAAACAATTTCTGCAAAAAGCATAACGAGATCGTCTCAGGTTTCGGCTTCAGAGCCAGTCATAAAAATAACGCACACCGTAGTGGTTTCTTGATTCATCGTTCGCATATGTCCCTGGTGTCAATGCACCTTCCTTCAGCTCTGTCCAATTCGTTCGAAAAATTGCGATTTTTATCGTCCTACTCTTATATTCTTCTTATATTTGCAGATACCCAGCTAAAGGCATGAAGGCAGTATTGTGACCGTTGGAACCACCAACCATGTATCGTGCACGATTTGGAACTTTTAAAAAGAAGAAACTGGACTAGGAAAGATAACATTGACGTCTCATATAACGGAATACGTGCGATTTTATTTTGTTAAAATTTCGTGATCGGCTTTTGTTTGTTTTGTAAATTCGCGTAGCTTTGCAATCGTGTACCTGCTTAAAATTACTTATCGTTGTTCTGTATTTTTGTTGTTTTAGTTTTTTTGTTAAAATAAATATTATACGTTTATTAGAGTTTATTGCCTATTACAAGGCTTTAGCAGTCAATCAGTGTTTATTATTTGACTATTCCGCATAAATAATTGTGCATTAATTCTTTGTTGGACTGAAAAAGGAAATGCAACAATGCCAAGCACTATAAGAGGTAAGTGATATCTTTTTATTGTATCTTTTTGTTTGTGCACTACGAAAGTAGTGCAGTTGTTTTATTTATGTTTGTATTTTACGTATTAGATATGAACTTTGAAGTTTCGTTACGCATATTAAAAGTTTGTCGACAAACAGCTAAGGCTGGTATGACATAACTGCTTAAGACAATAGATTAATAGATATACGATTTTGCTAACCGTCAATAATTGACAAACAAAAGAAGGCCCATAATTTAAAAAAATCTGAAGTGGCCACGCACATGACTTTATCATACTTTATAATCTATATATAAAATTAATAGTTTGGTTGCAAGAGATTCTATTTGTTCGAGATGGGCTATGTCCGTATTAAAATATAACTAGTAGAACTAGATATGTCGATTAAAGCTGCAATCGGATATTGTACTCCGATGACACCGGGTACACCGTCCAAATGACACTTACGTGTTATTGGATGTAAAACGGTGTACAATATCCGAACGCAGCTTATATTGACAGTAGGTATTGTCAAAATATTAGGGTTTGACAATACCTGTCATTAGAATCAAAATATCTGACATATCCTGGCTAATAGTTTTAATGCAGTACGACCGATCTCGATGAAATAGAGAGAATGCTCATGCAGCTAAACTATTAATTGTACCAAAAAATTTCATAGTCATAAATTATTCAGAATTTCCTCTAATTTAATTTATTATTGAACTACTTCGACGAAATTCCAGAAATGGCGGCTTATTTGCAAAATCGTTCAAAAATACTAAGACTACACCTCCAGTTCCTTTGGACCCATCTGATAAAAAATAATAAATATAAAGTAAAAATATACTTTTTTTATGTAGGGCTCTCTGAATTTGTTCCTTTATATCAATATTCCTGGGAATTTTGTGGTCGATCAATACATCTTAAGCCGTCCCCAAGAAGCTCAAAGCCGAGTATAAGTTTAATTTAATGATATTAACATTATTTTATTTTACTACAATAAATTTACATACATAAATTATCAACATAATCAAAAAATTACCCAATAACTTTTTCCGAACTATGTCCATTAGGGTGAAAGACTCGAGTAAAAAGATCAAAATTGTCGGATCAAAACGACCCGGCAATATCTTTTGTCCCCAATTAGTTAGGTATCTCAAAGTTGTCATTTTTACTTTATCATACGTAGTATGACAAATGTAGTCGTAAAATATTTTTCGCAACGATTCCGGAGAAACTACTAAAGGTATCGGCACAAAACTTCATATTTACAAGTTTCATGACCAAACTTAGTGCTGAAAAGTGTTTTCTTCAAAAAGGTCCAAGGAACTGTATCTTTACTCTAAGCATTTTTTAAGGGTTTTGCAAATGAGCCGCAATTTCTGTAATTTCATGCACCATTAATTTTACATAAAATATGATAAAGTCATATGCCTGGCCACATCAGATTTTTTAGTTAAAAAGTAGAAAAACATACCTCAGTTATTAACTTTTGAGTTTAGGCATCAGAATACAAAAATACAATAATCTATGCTAACTCCGTAGTAAGTTAAGTTACGGAAACTGGGAAACTGGCAAAAAGAGTTGGACATATGTTTTTGTTGAATATTTAATACAAAAATATAATTATTTACGGAATTAAATGCAAGTATAGAATTTTTAACGAAAGGTAATGGTGATATTGGAGCACCCCATTATGATGGAAATGGCGGTTGTTGGCATATTATGAGTTTAATAACACTGAAATAAAAAAAAAATATTATATTATTCTATTTTGTGTGGTTCTTAAACTGTCAATCCCTCTATTGAGGCGCTAGCACTTTAAGAACCACTGTAGTTGTACACTGTACACAAAGGTGCACAACTTTTAGCGGTTCCAGGCTCTAATTTGCGGCCGCCATAGAATATAGAAACACATGGACACACGTCATATCTCAAAAGGACAACGGTATTTAATTTATTCCCCTTACAGCCCATTTTTGATCGTTCGGATTCTGAATTTACGACACCAAGAAGCTGCGGCGTGTACGGCAAAATCGGCATATGGGTATTCAGTCTGGATTTTAATAACCTAACTAAAAGTACTTAGAGCTTTATGATATATAAGTTTTATCATTTTAATCCTCATTGGAGAAACTCATAAAACCCATCTAGCAATGCATAACAATAATGATAAATGATCGTTGAAAAAAAAGGCGCAGGCATATGTCTACCAGTTCCTTTGCCACTGACTTTGGCTAGACTGCACTTTTACCTATGATGGTGTTATCGACCTCGACAATTGACTTTATAAGAATAAACATTATAAACTTCTGCAGACGCTGTATAATTTCCAGCACCTGCCGGGGGAGAAATATGCAAGTCGACATCAAACAACGACCTTTGTCACGTTCAATTGTTACTAACTGCACAAAAAATTAAATGATGATTAGCAGAAATGCCGATTTGCAAGAACATTGTCTGTTGGCCGTTATGATATAGAAGTCATATGTTGCAGGTTATTGCTGTTGAGATAGGGCTGTTATCTCAATCATCTCTGATGGTATCATGTTTCCGCGACATATAGCGTTCCTAACTTGTAACTTAACAGCTGTTCCGCTTGACACCGCGGTGAATCATTGGAGGTTCACACCGCTTCCGTAAACATAAGATGACATTGCCTTGGTCATGTCAATAAACTTCTCTTTGCAAGACTGCATTTTTCTAAGCAGTAAAATGTTTATTAAAAAAAAACAGAACAAGCGATTACGAGGTTGTTAATGATCCGATTGATGTGAACCCTAAAGTATTACATAATTGGTGATTGTACCCAATAAACTAAATCCCCATGGCCACATTACTTTTTGGCCATGAGGTAGGTCAACATTACTTTTTCACATGGGATGCTACATTTTTTTCGACAATTCAGTAAAGGATTTTTTGCTTTACTCAATAATGCACAAATTGTGACAATCTAAAATAGTAAAATATTGTTATTGACGTGGATTTAGCGACTGGAAAGTGCATAGGTATTTTCAATTGATTTCTTTGCGCTGAGGGTGAATAAACTCAAAAGTTTCCTATCAAAAATAATTTTCGAAACATTAGGCAAAAAAATATAAAAAAATGTGGTTTTAGTAGGTAATTCTTGTTACTTATATTGGCTGAAATCAGTACCTACGTTAATCAAACTTTCCGAATATCAGGTTATTTTGTATTGCGCGTCTTGATGCAAAATTATGTCTATTTAGGAACGGCATTTTTAAAATTTCAATAGTCAAACAACATTTAAACAATAATAATAAATTAATTACGAACAATAATTTTATTAATAATCGAAAATACTGGCTTTGGCAAGTGTTAAATTGGGAATAGCATTCATCAGATCACTATGCTGGCTTTCATCATGAACCTTTTTTTTTATATTTTCCTGCTTTAAACTACATTTTCACCTACTATTTTCAGCAAAAAATCAAATATTTGGTGTCATCGCAATCGGAATAATGTTATCTATCAAATAATCAAGGTGCACCAATAAAGTAGGTAGGTACATGATTCAATTGCCAAAAGCAAATGAAATCACGTTAGAGGGCGCCAGTAATACAATATTGGCCAAAACCGATTTGATCAGTGTTTATTGGTTTGACAATTTTCGATCTTTTTCACGAATTCTTAGCAACGAATCCTGCAATTTCAATTTGGTTTTAATCTATGACAGGATAACAATCAAAATAAGTCAATAAATTGTTTGTTCTATAATATTACAACCGTAGATTTTCTTCCACTTAATATGTCAATAAGACTGGCAGAAAAATTATGCTAGAAAGACTGAGAAATTTATTTACCTCTGACTGCTACCTATTTGATAAACACTACCAAAGCAAAGCAGTGAAATCAAAATGGAGTCGGCTGTGGTTTTATGAGATAAGAAAAACATTGCCCAAATTGCAAAAAGAACCACGATATTGTTATCTTCTAAACAATTAACGTGAATTATTAAAACCTAAACTGCCAGATAGTACAAATTATAACGTTAAAATAAAATTTGTACACCAAATTCTTCAAATGTTGTATGTGTACTATTACAGTTTCGTTTATTTTTGATCATTTTACCAAATTGATAAATAAGATTATAGTCATTCAGCGAAGAGTATTGAATTTTGACAAACTAGCCACTAACCTATTATTATAACTTATCTGGTATGCAAGTGCCTATGTTGGGTAATTTAAAATTTTGTTTGGAAAGAATTTTAACTACAATAATAAAAATATTGTTACTGCTTTTTAGCGAAAATCTTTCTCCGAAGCAAAATGTGAAAAAGCTGGTATGTCCCGCCAAAAGCGGGACAACTGGTCACCTTATATATGGGTGAACGCTATGTCAACTTTTGTATAAAAAAGAGTGCTATGAATAAACAAGTACAAAATACGGCAGGGGGCACCCCCCGCCCCCCTGAATACGCCTATGGCCGGAACTAATACTAACTTCTAGAGAATACCAAAAATTGGCATTTTTTGTCAAAAAAATCTGATGTGGCCAGGTACATGACTTTATCATACAATATATAAAATTATAAGTTTAGCTGCATGAGAATCTATTTTATAGAGATAAATCGTAGGTATTGTCAAAGCATCAGCATATGACACTACTTGCACTACGTCACTAGAATAATAGTTATTTATGTCACAAGTGCCGAAAGTACGGAATAGCACGACGAGCGGTGATGGGGTGCGTCGCCTTCGCATGTGAGCCAGTGACATCAAAGTTTTTGTGTTGCTTTTTAAGAAATATGTATTTTAAAAAAATAATAATTAAAAAATGGGTATATTTCTGTATAGGAAATGTTAGGTAGGTACCACTTTGACAAAACGTCAAGGTTAAAAAGCTAATTCACATTCTGACATATTTGCTCATGACACTGTAGATGTCATATCCGTACCAACATACTAAAATAAAACTACACTCATCGGTATACTTTATTTACAATTTTCTCAATTTATCATTTTTAGAATTAGATATAACAACGGGTTGATATTTCTTATCAACAAACAATCAAATTGGTGATCTTATTTTATTTGAAATTTGAATTTTGTATTTTGCCGCACTAGAGCGGCAACGTTCCATAGCGTTTCTCCAACCTATGATGAAATCAGCTGTTTTCGAGTGTGACAGCGCAAAAAAGTATTTGTCAAAATTGTGGCTACTATGTAGTTTCATATCAAATGGAGATGCGACCGTTCTCGATCAAATAGAATTTGCTCTTGCAGCTAAACTATTAATTTTACAAAAAAATGTCATAGGCATATATTATTCAAAATTTCCTCTACTTTAATTTATTATTTAGATATTTTGACGAAATTACAGAAATGGCGGCTCATTTGCAAAATCCTTGAAGAAGGCTTAGAATAAATAAACTACCAGTTCCTGTGGACCCTTTTGAACCAAAAGCTTTTCAGCTCTAAGTTAGGTCATGAAACTTCTAAATATGAACTTTCGTCGCGATACCTTTAGTAGTTTCTCCGGAATCGTCGCCACAAAAATCGTTTACACACACACACAGACATTTTTTTTACCTTTGTCAAAAATGTTCAGGGGACCCAAAAAGACCTATTTCCGCTAAAATCTCAATTTTTTTTTTCGGCATGATTACAATACTTTATCTTACTGCGTATGATAAACTAAAAATAACAGGTGTCGGTTACCCAGTATATCAGAATTGAACTTTAAAACGTAGGTATCAGTAAAATCTTATTTTTTACCGATCCGCTAATCTGTTAATTTCATTATGTTTCTGTCATTATCATTAATTTCTTTTTGGCACTAAAGACAAAAGTCTATGCTCTAATCAAGAAACATTTGCGGCAAACTTTAATAGCATTTCAAATGTATTCAGTAGTAAACTTTTGCAGAGTGCCTTTAAATTGATATGGAAATAAAGGGATAATATTGTTAAATTCAGAAAAAGAAATTCCAAATTTCAGAGAAATCAAGTATACCATTCCGTTTGGATAAACAAACTTGGTTGCACATTTATTTATATTATTTTACTGGAAAGCAACAATTAAAAAAGTGATAACATATATTCCTTACTTTATTTACACCTAGTATATCTTATAATGTGGTAATACCAAGTTGCGTTTTCGTTAGTTATTATCATTAATTTGTAGTATTTTCTGTTCCTTAAATTTGCCAGCTTAAGTTGTGAATATTTTTACACTTCTTGAAAGCACTCTAAAAATATGCAAAATTCGACGAGCAGTATAATACAAAAGTTGGGCAGAAGTAATATGAGTCAAATAATTACAGTATGTACCTATGTATTATTTGGGACTAATTATAAATAGTTGTGAGTGTAATAGTGCTTTATTTGACGTGCGCATAAGTAAGGATATAAAGCGCGAACATGAAGTTTATACGCGACGCGCTAGGCGAGCGTGTAAACATGATTTTTATCCGTTATGTGTACATCCGTATATATCATCCGTATATATTTATATCCAATATTTCAAATTAATTTCACAATTGTGGCGAGACGAGCTGTCAAATAACGTAGGTTTTGGCAGAATTAAGGGTGCAGGTGCCAAAAATTAAATTAATTCGCCATGTATCATTTTAATCGTATGATGCTGTCAAAACACATTTATTACAATGGGAACAACTAACTCCAGATTTTATAATGTAGTAGTTGCTATTTGTCCAGCAATATTACGTAGATCAAAGTTTGTTGTAGTGTAGTGTGTTATACGTAACACCGGAAATCCTAATTTGTCATGCAGGATGAAAAGTAGTAGCAAAGGTGAATAATCTTTTAGTGTTTCTTGTATAAAAACTTTACGTGAACTATAAAAATAACTAAAGGAATTGAATCGCATTACTTCCTGTATAGCAATAAAAGAACCAATAAAAACCCAATTGATTGTATGTACATAACATAAACACAATAAACGCATAAAAACGAGCTGTAGGATCGCAAATAATTTAAGACCGCAGAAAAACAATGCGCGAAACTACCGTTACTCCTCGGCTCATGTACAAAAATCCCATCGATTTCCATACTAAAGGTGGACAATGAGCTTTTTCGGTAACTTTGGCTTCACCGGATTGTATTCGGCTCTTCTGAGAATTTTGGTACCCGGCGAAATATGCATTGATTCGCGATGAGTCTTCGAAGAAGCTTAGGTCCATGCTCAGTCACTTGAAACCAACTAAAACTTGATACCTTCTTCATATTTATAGAATGTTCAATGTTCATGCATTGGATATAATTCGTTCTGCATGCGGGGATTATTATCTAATGGGACGTTTATACGCTATAGGATAGCGTTGTTTTTCTTGTTTCCTTTGTTTATTCTAGTAATTTCCGCTTCCTTCTTAATAAAGCAATTATATAGCATTTACAGTCGATTGACGGTGTAGTATGTAGATAGAGACATTGTCTGTACTTGTCAGACGTACGGTATTTATTATCTGGTATCTGGAATGTCAGTGGAAAGCCGTTTTCTTGCTATTACTTGGTATGAATTAACTAATGTTGAAGAAGAAATTTGGACTACAATCAACAATATTACATTATTCCCGCGACTTGTTTGTTGATTTTTGGTAAGGTATGAAAAATAAGTTTTAAAATAGCAATGCTATTACATTATAGCAATATTATTATTAGCAAATATTACAAAAATGAGTAGATATGTTTAAAATTGTTATATCGTGTGGAATAAGGTCCATATTCTCAAGCTCACCGTGTTAAGAATCATGTATGGACAACAAATGCGCTAGAAAGGAAATGGGCCCCAAACCCAGTATTTTGGAAACTTAACTACCGTAAAAGACTACCTCACCATGCCAGTCCTCATTAACGTTGCCAGCAGATTTAGGCTCCTCTTAGCGATGCCGCAACTAATCCTTAACTAATTTATTACCGTTTCAAGAATTGTGAATTTTATATATGCGCTCCTGCCGGTTGGGAACCAAAGCCAATCATTTATAAACTATAAATTAATTACGTAATTAATAAATTACCGTAGTAAGATATGATATTGAACTTTACAGTACTCTTGCTTATGAAGCCCCAAAGAGAGTGGAGGCAGTTTTAGCTAAACTAATATTTTTTTGCAATAAAAGAAACTATATCTAATTCTGTACGAGACTAATGAGAAACCCTTGACTAAGTTAGCAGAGAAAAACTCTATGAATTCTTCGAAGATTTTCAGTCAACACTTTTCTTTTGTTCTGGAATTTTTTTTTTATTAGTAATATTTCTTTATTAATTGTAATGTAAGTTACAATTCATGGTGAAGTATGTAATAATATAACATATGCTAAAACATCTTCTTTCGTCCCTCTGTCCTCGCCTCGGGGTTGGTCTTCCAGCTTGTAGATGGAGTCTCCTTCCTCGGGTTATCGGTGTTGAGGGTACATTTTTTACTTATTTTTATATATGTATGTATATATAAATAATTTTTTTTTTATTTATTTATTTTTTTTTTTTTATTTTTATGTTTTTTTTTCTTTATATTTTAAATTTTTATTTTTTTTTTTGTTTTTTTTGTTTTTTTTTTGTTTGTTTTTTTTTGTTTTTTTTTTTTCAGTATTTTTTTGTCATTCTATTAGTCTACAATTTGTTTTCTATGAGTAACTTTTTAATACTAGTTTTGAAAGCATTCACCGGTGTCACTTTTAGGTGGTCCGGTAGTCCATTGTATGTGTTGATTGTCTTTGTAAGTAGTGTTTGAGTATATTTGTTCTTCTTGAATTTGTGAGTCCTTATGTGTGTACATGTTCTGGTTCGATACTGATGGATGTCGTTGTTTATTTGTAGTTTTATGTTGGTTTTTATTTTCTTTTTCTTGATCTTGTGTATAAGTGTCAAATTGTTACATGTAATACTTTTGCTAATGTTCAATACTTTGGTTGTATTGTAAAGTTCAGTGGTCGGCGTCAGTCTATTTAGTCCATATAGTATTTTTAGTGTTTTGTTCTGTTGTGTCTGAATTTTATTAATGTTTGTTGCTGTTGTGTTTCCCCACACATGAATCAGATAGTTGTTTTTCGATGTAAATAAACTGTGATATATTGCTTTCTTCATTGTGTGAGGTACCAAGTTCTTCAGCTTCCACATGGCTGCAATTGTTCTTGCGTTTTCTCTCTTCAGTTTTTCGATGTGTTTGTCCCATTTCAAGTTATTTTGTACTGTTAGTCCAAGATACTTCACGTGTTTCACTTCTTTGATTTTGCTGCCATTTATTGTTATTTCAAAGTTGTTGTTTTTTTCTCTTCCTGTTTCGAAGACCATGTATTCGCATTTATTTTCATTAATTGTCAGTTGGTTGTCGTAGAACCACTGCTCTAGAATCTTCACATCGCTGTCTATTTTATTTTGTACCTCTTGTTGGGTTTTTCCTGAATATATGAAGCACGTATCGTCTGCATACATGTAGTGTGTGGCTTGTATGTTTGTCTCTGCTAGGTCGTTTGTGTAAATGATGTAAAGCGTAGGTGGGAGGTTGCCTCCTTGTGGGATTCCATACTCTCCTGAGTATAGTGTCTCGCTGCTTGCTGCGTTTGTGTTCGTATATTGAGGTCTGTTTGTCAGGTACGTGTCTATCAGTTTCAGGTTCTTGCCAGTAACATTTATTGCTTCTAGTTTTTTTATTAGGTTTTTCTTAGATATTGTGTTGAAAGCCTTTTTTAGATCTATGAATAGTGTTACTACAATCTTTCTCTCATCGAGTCTAGTTTTTATTTCGTGTATCATGTCATAGGCCGCTGATGTTGTTCCTGAGTTTCTCTGATAAGCATACTGTTGTTGGTCTATGATTTTATACTTTTCTAGATGTTCTCTCAATCGGCTTTGGATAATTTTTTCTAGTACTTTGTTCAGCGTAGATAGTAGTGCTATTGGTCGGTAGTTCTTTGGTTTATTTTTCTCTCCGGACTTGAATATTGGTTTTACTATCGTGGTTTTGAGGCATTCAGGATAGTTTCCGGTGTCGATTACTTCATTAGTTGCTTTGACTAGTAATGGCGTTAATGTTTTTCTATTGTTCTTTATTATGGTTGTCGTTATTTTGTCATACCCTGGTGCTGTGTTGTTTTTTAGTTTGCTTATTATATAGTTCATTTCATCTTCGTTTGTGTTGTGGAAAACTGCATCTTCTGTACGTATATTTGTCGTTGTTGTGGCCTTTGGTTGTGTTAGTTTACTTTTTGCTTGGTTTTCTGCTAGTACTCTCCCAATATTTGTGAAGTAATCGTTTATTGTGTCTGCTATCTCTCGTGGGTCTGATGTTGTTGAGCCGTCTGGTTTGCTCATACTTTCTATAACTTGTTTTTCTCTTGTGTTGTTTGTTATTTTTTTAACTATTTGCCACATGTTTTTTGAGTTGCCTTTATTGCGGTAAAACAGAGTTTGGTAGTATTTCCTTTTTGTTTCTTGGATAGTTTTTCCTGTATTTCGCTTTTTTCGTTGGTATTCGTCTTGCAAATATGTATTTGTTGGGTTTCTATGCATTCGTTTGTACAGTTTGTTTCGTTCTTTTACTTCCTGAATTACCCTTTCGTTTACCCATTCATTATTTTCTCGTCTTTTGATTGATGTTTGTATTTGGTTTGCTTGCACAATTCCTTGTAGTTGATGTAAGATTTGCTCGTATGTATTTGTTTCTGGTGATATTTTGTTCAAGATATCTCTGTCGATTGCCTTGTTATCATCTTTGGTCTTGTAGTATCGCTTATATGATTTTTTTTGCTTTGTTTCTTCCTTCACAGTTGTTAGTATTGCATAATGATCCGATATGTCCGTTTTTATTATCTTTATTTTTTCTATTTGTTGAACTCTGTTACTTATTACATGGTCTATTATTGATCCAGATCCGGCATTGCCTTGTCTTGTGTAGTGTTTTTTCGATATTTTGTTTACCACTTTGTAATTGTTTTCTGTTAATGTTCTTAGGTAGTCACTTGTTGTATTATTTTTGTCCAATAGGTTTATATTGATGTCGCCGATTATTATTTGGCCTTTCCTCCGGTTAATCACATTATTCTGCAATGTGTCAAGTAGTGCCTGGAGAGATACATGTGGTGGTTTGTATACTAGTGCTAGCGCACTATCGTTGTTCGTTATTACTATTCTCAGTATTTCTATGTCGTTTATAGTCTGTTTTTGCAATACTCTATAATTTATTTCTTTCCTTATGTAAATGGCCAGTCCCCCTCCTCTGTTTTGCCTTGAATGGTATTCGGTGTTATAGTTTTCTATGTTGTATAGTTGCTCTTCGTGTGGATTAAGCCATGTTTCTGTAAAGATGAATGCTCCAAAAGAATCTGTAAAATAAAAATTTCTATCTGCAAAATGCTGTAGTCCTTATTATTACATAGTGTGTATAAAAAGACTCAATATATTTCTGTCTAAAAAGTTGACAAGAAAAAGATTCCAATAAAAGTTTAAGGAAATTGCTTAAGCTACAAAAGTGAAATGCTTAGAAATGAAACACTCTTTATATATAAAACTATTTCGTATTTTTACTTTGTCATTTTCAAAAACGACAAGCTATTGGCACGGAAATCTTTTAATATTGTTCAATTGCTTCCTTTTAACATTTTCGACATGCGGTTTTTAGGGTTCAATTTGTAATTCAAAATAGTATTAAAAACCAGGAAAAATATACAGGATGCTTAATTAAAAAATGGAATTTGGTCTGCTTCTAACCAATACATAACCCTGTATATTCAAAAGTCATTCAAGTTTCTAGCTTAAGTCTTTTCTTGAACCTTTTATTTGGTTACTTTCTTCTAAACTTTGAGGACCTGATATTGACACGTTACGTTCCTTCTTGTTAAAACTGAAAAATATAGGTAGAAGGCATTCGGAATAATTGTATTCTTTGATGATATGGAAACGGAGGATATGCAACTGCACAACTTCTGCAAATTTTCACATTTGTCAGTAGATGCAAAAGTAGCTTGAATTTGCCAGTGGACTGGGTTGTTTCTGAACTCAACAATTCAAATATTCTACGGGCCCTCTGTCAGGAGTAAGGGTAGATAACTTTGTACATCGCGAACACACCATAGTAAACCTTACCTTTCTTATAAGCTCTTGATACTTGTATATGTCTGACTGCAACTGATTGATGTATCCTAGTTGTTTTTTATTTGCTGCAGATTCGTATATTATTATTGTTTTTCAATTAGCCACTTGCATGCCGCCTTTTTGTGAGATTTTGTTCTAATTTTGTTAAAGTTTTTGTTCTTTAACCATAATTACTGTGCCAAATTTCTTACATACGTATTTTTAAACATAATCTTCAACAGGTTTGATCATACCTAATCTACCCACAATACACTCTTCCTAACCTCTACAACATAAACGACATTAATTAACAGTCATTAACAAAATTCCCATTCGATGAACGGTGCATTTAACATTCCAATAGACATACCTATACCTAAACGTACGACATACACGAATAAACGTGCGAGCTAACGCACCGTGGTACTAAACTCACTTGAAATTGTCAATAAAGTGGCTCCTCAAAGCACTTTTCGCCCATCGATGTACCGATGATAATTTATATGAGAGACTACACGCCTTTGTCCCATTCTCTTGTCTATTCCCATTTATTCAAATGCGTTTTCCGTGGCCGGCCGTTAGCCATCGCGGGAACAAATCACTGTTGCCAACGTATAATTAGCTGAGGTCCTGGGCTGGGAAAGCGACGTAGTTAAGACGTCGAAGAGCGACGTGACTTCGAGTACGTAAGTGAAGAGATGACGTTGAGACTGGTATGGGCGAAGATGTTCAACGTTACGAACGTCTAAAGACGGGACAAGTCTCTCGATACGTGGCTATCAGATATATACTGAGAGGTATTTGCATGATGTACTGCTCCAGGAGGATATTTCGTGTGGATAAATGGGTTTATAATGATCTTCATTGCATGGCATCGAATACATGATGGTAATTTGCTTAAAGAAGTCCGAGACAACAGATTTTTGCATGTGTCCAATAATTGATGGGTCATTAGAAAGCTTGCGTTTCCTAAATGAAATGCACAACAGTTCAACATTGTAATATTCAAGAACAAGAAATTGAAGAGATATCTTTTTACTTTATCATACGCAGTATGATGAAGTATTGTAATCGTGCCGAAAAAGAAATTGATATTTTAGCGGAAATAGGTCTTTATGGGTCCCCTGAATATTTTTGTCCAAGGTACAAAAAAATGTCTGTGTGTGTGTGTATGTGTTATGTATGACCTAACTTAGAGCTGAAAAGCTTTTGGTTCAAAAGGGTCCGGTAGTTTATTCTAAACCTTTTTCAAGGATTTTGCAAATGAGCCGCCATTTCTGTAATTTCGTCAAAATAGTTAATTAATAAATTAAAGTAAAGGAAATTTTGAATAATTTATGCCTATGACATCTTTTCGTAAAATTAATAGTTTAGCTGCCGGAGGAAATTCTGTTTGATAGATATCAGTCGCATCTGCATTGATATGAAACTACATAGGAAATTTTGAATAATTTATGTTTATGACATTTTTTGGTAAAATTCATAGTTTAGCTGCAAGAGCAAATTCTATTTGATCGAGATCGGTCGCTACTGCGTTAATAGGAAACTACATAGTAGCCAGGATTTTGACAAATATTTTTTTGTGCTGTCACACTCGAAAACAGCTGATTTCATCAGAGGTTGGAGAACCGCTATGGAACGTTGCCGCTCTAGTGGGGCAAAATACAATATTCAAATTTCAACTAAAATGATATCCCAATTTGATTGTTTGTTGATAAGAAATATCAACCCGTTAAAAATAAATTGAGAAAATTGTAAATATAAGTAAATAACTATAAGTATACCGATGAGTGTAGTTTTATTTTAGTATGTTGGTACGTATGTGACATCTACAGTGTCATGAACAAATATAAATATGTCAGAATTAGAATTAGCTTTTTAACCTTGACGTTTCGTCAAAGTGGTAGCTACCTAACATTTCCTATACAGAAATATATCCATTTTGTAATTATTTTTTTAAATACATATTTCTTAAAAAGCAACACAGAAAACTTTGATGTCACTACTGCTGAAAACTAGATAGCGCGACTCGCTCACATGCGAAGGCGACGCGCCCCATCACCGCTTGTCGCGCTATTCCGCACTTTCGGCACTTGTGACATAAATAACTATTATTCTAGTGACGTAGTGTAAGTAGTGTCATATGCTGATGCTTTGACAATACCTACGATTTATCTCAATAGAATAGATTCTCATGCAGCTAAACTATTAATTTTATATATTGTATGATAAAGTCATGTGCCTCGTCACATCAGATTTTTTAACAGGAAACCAATGCATAAATATCTATAAAAAATAACTGAAAAACAAAAGAGAAGAAGATTTTTGAAACTCATTGTGTTCTTTTTTAGTTTACATTTTTACCATAAATAGGGTTGTTTGGTTTACTCTACTGGACTTAAGTACCTAAGATATTTTGACGGATGATGGGTGAAGGATGATGATGATTCCTGATGATTACACAATTTTGTGTAAGACCAAATGTTGGAAAACATTGTCCAAAATGTGTGAATCAAGTTTGTGAACAATTTGATAACTTTCTGTAAAATTGTGGATGAAGATTTGTCAAAAAGATTTATTTGTGCGTGATACAGCATTTGGCACTTCACTAAAATGTGTAATGTGCTTTTCTCGAAAACGATGCATTTTATAGACCTGGAGTAAATCCAAACACTATAACTTGAATATTTTTCTTTATCATACACAGTAATAGTGCCGAAAAAAAAAATAGATTTTAGCGGAAATATGTCCTATTGGGCCCCTGATTATTTTTGACCTAGGTGCAAAAAATGTCTGTGTGTGTGTCTGTTTGTACCAGTTTTTGTGGCGACGATTCCGGACAAACTACTAAAGATATCTGGACCAAACTTACTATTTAGAAGTTTCATCACTAAACTTAGAGCTGAAAGAAGTTTTGTTCAAAAGGGCCCAAAGGAGCTGTACGTTTACTTTTAGCATTTTTCAAAGATTTTGCAAATGAGCCGCCATTTCTGACATTTCGAGGAAATTTTGTGTAATTTATGCCTATGACAGTTTTTTGTAAAATTAATAGTTTAGTTGCAAGAGCAAACGTTAACTTTGAAAGTATGCATATCAGTTGACTCTGTTGCACGTTTAGCGGCCTGTGCATTATGTATATACAATAATTAGTTTAGTGAAGCGTTAGCAGTTTTTATTCGAACCAACGCTAACCTGCCTACACACATTAAACATTCTATTTGACCGAGATCGCTCCTATCTGCATTACAACTAGTTTGCCAGAATTTGACAGATATTTTGATTATGTCACAAATTATATTGGCCGTATTGTCACTATTGACACTGTTGTATAGTATGATAAAGTCATGTGCCTGACCACATCAGATTTTGGTATTGAACATTTGAGTTAAATCTAATCGGCTAATAATATTTTTTTAAACTAGAGTGAAATTACTTTTTGTGCTATGGTAGATATCAAAATATGTCAAAAAGTATAAATCGATATGCTCCTAAAATAAATCTGTTTAAATCTGATTTCCGGTGAAAATGCATGAATCAATATAAAAAATTTGGAAAATTTTCAAATGTCTCGACAGTCGTCATGTCTTTCCTACGATTTCAATAATTTTGCATTGGCTGCACATCCTTAATAAAATGTTAACACCACTGCTTATTCATTTACGCAGAAGTAGTTTTCAGTAAGCATTTTTCACTCCAAATGTAGTCATGTGCCATTTATTAACTTTCAGACACACTGTATAATTTCTGCTAACTTAGATAAATATAGCACTGTTATCTGGTTTGTCAGTATGTTCCGCCCTGGAATATTTTGGGTGTGCGTAGTGGAATTAGAAACAGGCCTTACATTTTCTCTGAAACCGGTTTTCCAAAACGACGCTCTCGGCCATGTGTTGAACATAACACGCGTACATCGCAGCTAGTATTATAGACATTTTATACGTGAACATGTACTTCTTAAATTACCAAAAATGTGCCTCCTAAACTACGGGTTAATAAGTCAAGTGTGTAGTGTTTTTATGTGTAGCCGATATTGCAGTATACGTACAAGAAGGTAAGCCATATAGTGATTAGTGTGATTACTGATTATTGACTACAAATACTAGGTACAAATGCATTATCATATTTAGGTCAATCTTCATATTCGATTCATAGTCCAGTGAAATCAGTCAAATAAAGCAATTAACTTTGGAAAAAATAAACCTAGCGGGAGTTTCGCATATACATTTGGTTTGCCATTACAAATGTCGTAGAAAGGATCTCTATCGATATCGGTGTTTAGAGTTATTCACGATCTAAGACAACCAAATTGTTTTTTTTTTCACAATATCATGTTTTGTATTGATCAGTGATCAGTGATCACACGACAATGTACGTTATATGAAAGTGTAGACCTTTCCTTTCTCTAAAAAGATTCAACATTTAAGTATGAGTTGGCGTTTCCAAGTAATACGTCTGAAAATACGCCATAAGCACGCAAGAGTAACAACGTATTTACGTACTGGGTAATCCGTTCCGAGTCTTAAGTATTTGAAAACATGATTGGGCATCATTTTCGACAATAAGAAAAGTAATAGCATGCAGTTAAGACGTGACTATTTTTGTTCTAATGGACACGTTTGGTTGATGTATTAAAACTAACCTGTAGAAAGATCGTATATCATCGATATCATCGATATCATTCTTGCGCCGCGAGTTATTCACGGCAAAGAAATGACCGAATTGTTTTTTTTACCAATATCTTGGTTTCTATTGATCGGATGAGAATTTAATTCAAGACGTTGTTTAGCAGTTAGTGAGGTTCAATTTGAAAGGTTAAGGGGTCTTCCGCTTTGTTGGCCTCTTTTCGAGCCCATTTTAAGGAATTGATAACGAAGAAACCACACAAGATTTATAGACAAAGTTTTTTTTTATTCTTTTGTGTTAATATCGATGTACAAAATTAACAATTTAAAAATTAGTGTGATGATCTTGGTGACCTTGCAGATTCCTTTGTGCACGCTTTTGTGCAAACATTAATGTGTAACGGTAACCACGATTACACGTGTGCAGGTCGTCTGATACAAAAAAGTGAAATCTTTTCTTAATTGTATTTCGTTGGGTATCGTTCGATCGTTCAGTTTCTCAATATTTTGACTTTTAACAAAATGGCGGTCGCATGCCCAAAAAAAGGCCGTTTTCGGAGCTCTTTTCGTGATATAGAACGCTGTAAGAAAGCAATAAACCAAAGTTTTTAAAAAATGAACGATCGAACGAAAACTAGATGTGTGCTAAACATAAAAAACAAAGAATCATCTCGATATATGAAATAAATATTCGAAAATCGTGGTTACCAGTTGGAAAAACGCATTTCGTAGGGTCGGAGGGATTTCTCCCTCCCTTATCACAACACTGATCGACGCACACACAAATCACCGGCTACAACTTCATAACTAGTGCGAATTTTGCAAAACCCTCTTACAGGAACAATTCTGACACCTTCTAGATTAGAATAAGGCAAAAAAAGAAAACTTGGCCCCCTTAACTTCATTCCTGTCATTTAATTTATTTTTTATCTTACACGATGCGAAAATGTAATTTTCACGTCTTTATGGAGACACGAAAGATGCTATTTGCCCGCCAGCCGCAGCTAGGCCTGCTAAGAACACTTTTCGCCGCTAGCCACGAAAATAATTGTACACAATATAACTCTGTCCAATCAAAACACAGTTTTCGATTCGGTTGGACGTTTGCGATTAAAACATCAACAGATTTTATTTTTCAAAAGCAAATATGTCAGTGATTAGTCTTTAGAACCCGGTGATTTTATTACGATAGTGTTGTGAAGGATAAAAAATTATGTGTGCACCACGACCAGAAAGTGGTTTTCCGGTAACAGTTGCTCGCCTGTGCAACTGTTCTCTCGGCCCGGAAAAGAACCACTTTCTCGGGTTGGTTCACAATATACTATTGTTACATATTTAGTTTTGTCATAAGTAAGTAATACGTTCTATTTGGAAACGAAAATATATAAATGCTGAATAAAAGATATACAAAATAAAACATCAACGTCAAAATTAGCAGGTGAGGAAAGCTATACCCTGTTATTTTCCTATTTGTTTGTGTAATGCAATACAAATGACCCAACGCCAGCGTGTATTTCATTACATTTGTTTAGTAAATTGACATAATAAAACAGAAGTTAGTTTTTCATCAATACTATAAATTTGGAATATGAGGGAATTCATTGCTAAGCTTAAAAAGATGTTTTAATATAATAGCTGAATTTTATAATTGAGATTAATAACTAAGTCTATACTATATTGGATTGTATATGTTCAATCTAAAAATGCATTCGTTATGGTAAGGATTGCACAACCTTGGAAGATTTAAATATTTGAATAAACCATTCACCTATCACCAGTTCGTTCTCACCATGAAACAAGACAACTCCACAGATCCTTACAGCCTTTTATCGCAACCATAATCGGGATCCGATGCATCATCTTCATCTACAATCTACAATTTCCTTTGAATTGTAGTCGTGCACAATTGTTTGTCCCTGCCTCGGTAACTAACGGTAAATATAATCGCCGGTTACACGAAACCGACTGGTTATTTCAAAATCTATCACCGCCACTTCGATTCGTCTGACCTAACGGGAACCATTGCCTAGAGATTTTTTTCAACATCTGAGAGTGTGTGCGATGAAGAGGTACCGTTTCGGAATTCGTCCGCTTCAGGGCGCGCCTTTGGATTTCGGATAGTATTCAAAATGCGACATTAAAACAGAGGCGGCGCACTAATAGGCGTGTATATAAAAAAACCACTCACCGCCGCGGTTTCGGTCGGCTCTGGCGCAATCTTTCGAGTATTGCTCAATATTCATAAATTCTGCGCGCATATATAATAAAGTGCATGTTTAATTCAAACTGTCGCGAATAAATATACGCTTTAGTTTGTTAAATTGTATTTTTCTTTTTGTTTTTAATATTTTTAGACGGGGCGGTGTTGAAATCTGCTTTAAGAGTTTTCCCGCTCATAATGTTCCACCCGCGTTTATTTTCATTGAGAACTGTCTTGGGTTGTGATGGTCGTCTGTTTGGCAAAGTGTCTACTAGATGTCGCTGCTATGGTTGGTCGCTATGTCTCTCCGATTTGAATATGTTCCGTGCCTTGACAATTCAATGGGATTATGAGTTAGCTATATAATACTGTACGAGACTAATGAGAAACCCTTGGCTAAGTTAGAAGAGAAAAACTATGAATTCTTCAAAGATTTTCAGTTGACATTTTTCCTTTTGTTCTGGAATTCTATTCTGTAAAGATGAATGCTCCAAAAATGTATGTAAAATAAAATTCCGATCTGCAAAATGTAGTAAATCTTTCAAAGTTCTTATTATCACACAGTGTGTATAAAAAGAAACGTAACAACCCAATATATTTCTTTCTATAAAGTTGACAAGAAAGAGATTCCAATAAAAGTTTTAGGAAATTGCTTAAGCTACAAATTTGAAATTCTTAGAAATGAAACACACTTTATATTAAAAAGTATTTAAAAAAAGTATTCAAACTCATTTTCGAAAGCGACGAGCTATTGACACGGTAGAAATTTGTTTAATTGCTTCCTTTTAATATTTAATTTACATTTACATTTACACCATGGACCTTAGGTACATGCGGTTTTTACAGTTCAATTTGTAATTCAAAAGACAGGAAAAATATACAGGACGCTATATTTAAAAAATGGGTATTTCGTCTGCTTCTTACAAATATATAACTTTCTATATTCAAAAGTAATTCAAGTTACTAGCTTAAGTCATTTCCTAAACCTTTTATTTGGTTACTTTCTTCTAATAATTATGTATTATTTATGATTTTTGTTAATTGTTCCAAATATCAGTATTATTTGTATTTATTATTTTTTTATAAAAAAGTAATTCTTCTTAATTCACCATTGTATGTTGGGGTCCCAAAAATCAACATTGCCCAGGGCCCCATGATGGCATAACGCGCCGCTGAGTTAGCTAATAGTAAAAAGCACGTGAGAGTAATGTCGTATTCATACCCAGGGTGTTCCCTTTTCCGTCAGGAGTATTTAAAAACAGGATAGAAAATCGTGTTATAAATAAAGATGGTATGCCCGATAACAATGATATGTAGTCAAAACTTGATCTTTCCGATTGTCGTTCATATGGTTAAAACATCCGTATGAAATACCTACCTTGTTGTTTTGCGGAATTACACCTAAACTAGTATTTAGATGTACGCTAGTAACGGATACTAATTTAGTGAAAATTCCGCAGAAAACAAGGCATGAATAACATATCTCGGAAACGCCCAAGTTTTGACTAAATCTTTCTGTTTTTTATTATAAAATATGATTCGTAATTGAGTACCATGAGTGAATTTCTACAATAAATGTTCTATGTTGTCTACCTTTGCGTACGAGCAAAATGGCGTCATAGCTTAGAGTAGAAAATGCAATAGAAAAGCCGTTTCCGATATATGTCAGCAGAAATCTATGTTTTAGGTAAACACCTAGTTTATTTTACGTGGAGTTTTCCTAAACTAGTGTTCATTTACTTGCTTTAGGTGCGACATATTTCGAAAATATTAGATAATATGTCGCATGATGAGCTAATAACTGAGTCGCTTTCTTTATTATACCGGGTGACCTACGGCATAGGTACTCCCGTTTATTTTTGTTGTCTATAAAGCTGGACGAGTGAAATTTGGGAATGTGTTAATAGACAAAAAATGTCATTCTTTGGGATACTCTTGACGTTAATATGACTTCCGGTTTTTCTGGAAATGACGTCATCATTGAAATTTTAAATGACACCCTATAGTCTTTTTGTGATATTTTCAATCAGGGTGCCATTCTGAACACAAAAACATATCGATCGTCAATTTTTATCATCAAGGTAACGCAACAATAACTGTTTTGTGTATTAATCTAGATGACTAGGAATAGGTTAAAATAGTCGAAAATTGTCAAGTAAATACTAACTAAATCGATTTTGGCCGACCTTGCAGCACTGGCGCCCACTAGCGTGAATTAATTGGTTTTGGGTCAGTGAGTCATTTTTTTCACGGGTACCCAATGGCCACACTCTGATTATTCGATAGAAAACATTTTTCCGATTACAATGATACCAAATACTCTTGATATTTTATTGAAATTCTTAGCGTAAAAATGTTGTTAGATGCTAGGTAATCGAAAAGAATATTGACCTAATGATGAAAGTCAGCGTACAAGTCAAAGTCACTCAGTAGACTAGTCGAAGGAAGTACCTACCCTTAAACATCATTTTCACGCTACCATTATCAGCTAAATATCAAGAATTTGGTATGATTGTGTGGGAAAAATGTTTTTTCTCGTATAATAAGGGTACTTCCTTCGAGTAGTCCATTGAGTGACTTTGACTTGTGCGCTGACTTAGATCATTAGGTGAATATTTTTTTTCGCTTTCCTTGCTTCTAACACGTTTGTACACTAAGAATTTCAATAAAATATCATGTATGGTATCATTGTGATTGGAAAGATGTTTTCTATCGAATAATCAGGGTGTGGCCATCGGGTACCCGTGAAAAATATGACTCACTGGCCAAAACCAATTAAGTCACGCTAGAGGGCGCCAGTAGTGCAATGTTAGCCAAAATCTATTTAGGTAGCGTTTATTTGAAAATTTTCGACTTTTTTTCTCCAATTACTAGCCACCTAGATTAATACATAAAAAATTATTTTTGCGTTGCTTTGGTGATCAACATTGACGATTGATATATTTTTGAGTTCAGAATGTCTTCCTGATTGTAAATATCACACAAAGGATTTAGGGTGCTATTTAAAATTTCAATGATGACATGATTTCTGGAAAAACCGATGGACATATTAACCTCAAGAGTATCCCAAAGAATGGCATTTTTTGTCTATTAACATATTCCCAAATTTCATTCCTCCAGCCCAATAAACAAAAAATAAATTAAACGGGAGTACCTATGCCGTGTGTCACCCGGTATATAACTCGATATTTCCGTATCCGTATGTAATAAAAGTTTGCTTCAATAATTTTTCTCGCTATAACGAAGCTGATTTTACTATTTTTGCGTGCAGAAATAATTTATGTTACATATCGACCGACCGAGCGTGCCATTGACCCCTCATATCTACACCGGAAGCAAACTTTTACTAGCCCAGTATTGCCAAAATACAGATTTGTGTACAGATCATATCACTAGGAATACATTGCCTGTGGAACGTGTACCTGCTGTGCAAACGGAAAGTGAAAAATAATGACAACGGAAAACGCTGACAAGGAATTGTTTCAGAATGTTCCGCATGAAGTTGAGCCATATACATAATCTGCATTGCTTTTGTTAACATGTGTTTTTTATTTGGGTAATGTACCGGAATAAACATGAGTTGAGTGAAAATTACAATTTATGAAATACCTGATATACTTTACTTTTTGTTTAAAGGTATGTTTTAATAGTGTCTATCTAAAATTTTCGAAAACTAATAAATGAAAAATGTATTAATATACGTAACACCCTGTACATAACACCCTGTATATACAGGGTGATTCAAACCTCGAGGTGAACAGTGAAGTTTCAGGTAAGCATTAAATTCTAGGTAAAAAATGCGAAATAAAGTTTCACCGATTGGCTTTTGTTTTGGAGATATTACTCGTCGTCAAAGTTTCGTGATCGCGTCTAAAGTAAAGGGCTGTTTGAGAGCCGAGCGCTTGATTTTTCATGTTGGTTCGAATTAATTCGATTTAAAATTCATATGTTACAATAAAGTTGCTTGGACCAAATCCAGCGCTTGCGTGCAATCGTGCTTGTTGAAAAAGTAGAATTATTAACACGGTTTACGTCAATCTGTGTATTATATTTTTGAAATGGAAAACGAAATTTATGAAGTATATGGACAACTTGTAAAGAAATTAATTACTAGTAATGGAAGCCAAAGTGAAGTAGTATTAGATATTATGTAAACATTGGCGCCTTCTTGTTCGCGGGTTTGTTGTCTGACGCGCCGTTGTAGTCTCCTCAAAAAGTCATAATATTTGATGATTTTGTGAATAAATCTGAGCTACTTACTCATATTAAGACGATTTAATTTTTAGGATTTCTGTCGTCAAGAAAAGAATGTGCACTCATATTATCTAAACACTGACAGCAGGTTACAAATAAAACAATCGATGATAACAGTTTTATTATCTTGATTTATTTGTCGAATATTAAATTGGAATCAACTCTATTCGGTAGTTACTATTTTATTTTTTTTGCATGCCAAGTTTCACGAAAATATTCGATGTAATAAAATAATCATTAAATTAAAATATCAATAAAATAAAACAAAAAATATTCAACCAAACATTTTTTAATTATGAACTTTTACCTTATCTATCGCTCAGAAGAAAATTACCCTTTTCTTGGTCCCAGTACGCCGTTTTATTAATCTACAACTGAATCGGTGAGCGGAAGAACAGAATAAGTCCAAATCAGGCGTTTGTGGCAAACTAAGAAAAACTGTAAAATTCGGCAGGCAAATTTGGTAAGCACAGAAAAGTTGTACTAAATATTATTTGTAGTTGTTCTGGAAGTAAATTTTGGTTCAAAAGGCAATAATAAATAAGCAATTAGATAAAACATCGATAATACTCCCTTGCCTATTGAAAAAAAAAATATGGTATTAGCCGAGGTGGTAAATAAAAATGCACAAAGACGAAAAGAATAAGTTTAATATTAGAAATAAAATTAAAAGTAACAAAATAATGAAAACAACATTATTAAACTTGTCATTAGTCTTCATCATGAATTGATGTTTCCCAAGAATTAATATGGTAATAAAATTCAAGATCTTCTCCTTCTAAATAGTGCATCCCCTTTTTTGGGGTTTTGCATGCTGATTTAGTTGGATGTGTGGGACGATTTTTAATTTCTTTTGATAGTTTGAAAGTATGGGTGGTGTAGCCATCTATACAGTAAGCGCGTAAAATATGGAAACATGAGAAAATCGCAAGACCGTTTTTCTGTTTAAAAAATCCTCGAACACGTCGATTTATAATTATCAAAGTACAACTTATATCAAATTAATTTTTTTACCTTCAATTATTTTTATCACATGCCGTCATCGACATTTTTTAATGACAACCCTGTATTTTTAATGAATTTGACAGACCTTTTAATTGTCTTAGTGGTAGCATAATATTTGTATGGCCTTACATAAGAAAATTTTCCGTAAAGGGACAATTTAAGGTTATGAAATAAAAGTAACAAAATCTCCGGGCCGGCTCAACCATTGACAAGAACACATTGTTTTAAACTTGATCGGTTTATTTTTGCGTTGTTATTTTTTCTTATCAATTCTTTCTATATTAATTTTTAGACCTAGGTAATAAAGGTTTTTGTTAATTTCTAGATATTTTTGATATAATACTGTAACAAGCGTAGTGACATTAGATAGGCAATGAAAGACTGTAACAGAAAATGCCAAAATATACAGGTTGTTCTATTTCCAATGCAATTAAAAGATCTGTGAAATTCATTAAAAAATTATAAGGTAGTCATTTAAAAAAAATTCTATGACGTCATCTGTTAAAAACAACCGCGCTCCATGTAATGAGTGGAGAAACAGAGTATGTCCCGGACTAATTCTGTTTTTTCCAGTCAATGCGTGAAGTACGGTGCTTCTACAGCAGTACTGGTAATATATGTATATGATTATTATGTTTTCGAAAAGGTCGAGAATTATACAAAATGGCTATCTTAGTTTAAAATGTCAAATTTTGGACTTATTCTGTTCTTCTGCTCACCGATTCGAACAAATTTTCAACCAATATTTGAAATCAAAACCATATAAGAACCAATATAAGAACATCATCGAGGTGAGTCTACTTCAAGTGGGGCACACTGTATAAACGTTATATGTATAAAAGGCTATTATGAAAGATCGTAAACTACTACAGGTTTGTAATATATTTATACATGGACGTAACTGTCAACATAACCATCGTCCACAATGAATTTTATGGCTCCTAATGATCCCGATAGCATCGCAATTTTCGCATACATCAACCATCTTTTCGCACAAATTGATTTCGGAGATCGTTTATATCGGTATCCGTTGTTCTTACATCCCCTTCATGCGGCAATTAGCATCAATCAGCAATTTGTACGAAGGCTATCGGTAGGTAGAATTACCTACCAGAAGAGCTGA
Organism: Melinopterus prodromus; assembly: GCA_964023965.1. Lineage (NCBI taxonomy): Eukaryota > Metazoa > Arthropoda > Insecta > Coleoptera > Scarabaeidae > Melinopterus > Melinopterus prodromus. The sequence goes on along the minus strand of OZ030391.1, from coordinate 61,672,060 downwards.
ATAAAAAAGAACATGGGTCCGAAACAAACGAGCCCAATAAATTAATGCCGTGAACTGACGGGCTCTTCGTCGAGATCTTCGTCGACATGAAAGGAGATTGCCAAAAAACGTAACGAACGTCGGTTCGTTGCTGGGTACATCGTGGCCAGAGGTCGATGGACGCGCGATCGTGCTTAAAGTTCGTAATTAATGCAGCGTAGCGGTGAAAAAGCGAAGTAATCGATAACAAACTTATTGTATACGTTGAGGTGCCCCACCGAAAAGTGTATTGTGCCCGCACTGTACACTTTATGCCGCTTTATATGCGACCTGACATGATAAATTGACGTAACGGCAAGTGCGAAGTTTGGCACTTGATGAATACCGTGAGAAAACCGTGTGTTTTGGAGAAAGGATAAAAACAGCAGGAAGTAGTTTGTATAATAAGTCAATAATTAAAAGCGATGGCGAAATTATAGTGTGATTTCCCTTGATAGGGTGTTGTTAATATGTATATATTTGTAGATGATTCGGTATTAACCAATCTATTAAACAATCGAACCACACACAAAAATACTACAACATAAAGATAAAATAAAGATATGTAGCCCAAATTTTAATAAATTTTTAATAAATTTTAACTAGAATTTACTCGATCTGGTAACATATTCTCAAGGTAACTGTCACATCCGGTCACCGGAAGTCAGTATCAACTTTGTTATTTTAAATGGAATGATATAATTTTTATTTTATTTTTGGTTTCTACTTAGCAAAATACTTCTTCTCTGATAAAATGTGTCCCTATACCTACCTAAATATCAACCATTTTTTAGTTTTTTTTATTTTACTTATTTTTTGGTGATATTCGGGGTTATGTTTAAAATTTAATATCACGGTTATTATTGAAATAAAAAGTTTGATAATTGATGGACAAAAACTAGATACTAAACCAAATAAGACGATATTTAGTTCATCATGATATCTTATACAGGCTGTTAAAAATTTACAACCCAATAATTGAATTTTCAAACGTAAAAACTGAATCTTTTCAAATGGAACATCCTGTAACTTATTCCCTATCAATCATTATTAGGGTTCCCTATATCTATCTTTAATAGTTTTTGAGATATTGTCAGTATAAAATAATGCAAACTATAGGCAATAGCTATAGCAAACTGTAGGAAAACAGAAAAATATTGAAAAGCTTTGTTAAAGCTTAAATAATACAGGGTCTCCCACGACGAGCTGCCATTAGAAGAATATGGAGAACCAAATGAAATGACAGATTGAAAATTTGTGGACTTATATTGTTGGACACGGTCGTCTCAACTAAAATATTTTGAGTTTTCGGTTACTTCCGGTTACACCGGAAATGATGTCATCTTTTATATTTCAAATGGAACACCCTGTATTTTAACGCATTTTTGAAATCTTCATTAAATTTTAGATCAATTTTATGTTACATTCCCTATACCTAACGTGTGTCATTTTTGAGAAATTAATTATTTTCATTAAAAAATGACAGCTGCACGGCTACTTTCAACTACTTATAAATTATCTCCTTTGACCGTTGGAAAAAAGTCGTCCGGCGAAATTGTTGTGAAGGTAACGTATTATCGACACATCGGTAGAACCCTTCTAAAAGTTATACAGGGTGTTCAAATTATAAGATCAAAGTTGAATTCGAGAAAAGTACTAAAACTCGATTTTTTCAAATGGCAACCATAACATATTAATACAATTCTCAATTCAATGGAAAATTTTAGATCAACTTTGTGTACGATGTCCTATACCTAAAATGTACTTGTACCTACTGAATCGATTTTTAAACATCACCGTAGAAATTGCACAGATTGCCAAATCTAGATTGCGTTGAAAACAACTGAACAAGTTGGAATAAACAGAACTTTTTAATAAAACAAGCTTTTTTATCATTGGTTTAGTATTTATAAAATTATAAGCCTACAATGAAACACAATATTAAAAATAAAACAAAACGTTAAGAAAATTTTAAAAAACCGCTTAATTCTATTTCAGTAACTGTTAAAAAATGTTGCCGTTTTTTGCTAAACATGCTACTATTCCTTTTACCATATTATTGTTGGTGGCGTCCATGATAGAGTTAGCACATAACCCATTGAAAGGAGCTGGAACTTTATCTTTCATGTTCTCCTTATTAGTTATTGGGTCCTCCATTATAGGCTGGTTTCAAATGGACGGTGCTCCAGCGCAGATAGCAGTTGCTATAAGAGGTTTGCTTAACGAGCGATAATCGGCGATCGGTTGAATGCGCTTAATAGGCCATACAAATATCCATCGCATTCGCCCGACTTGACGCCAATGGATTTATTAATTTCGGGAGCTATTAAAGACGTAGTTTATGAGAACCCAATAATTGATAAGGAGAACATGAAAGATAGAGTTCCAGCTGCTTGCAATGAGTTATGTGCAAACGCAATCAGGGACGCCACCAACAATAATGCGTTAAAAGAATTAAAGCATGTTTAGCGGAAAACGGCAACGTTTTTGAACAGTTACTGACATTGAATTAAGCATTTTTTTATTACCTTACGATTTTGTTTTATTTTTAACATTGTGTTTAATTGTAGGCTTATCATTTTATAATTACTAAATTAATTATAATAAAAAATTACCTAGAAACGTGTTTAATAAAGTTGTGTTTATTCCAACTTGTTCAGTTGTTTTCAACGCAATCTAGATTTGGCGATTCTTGCAATTTCTACTGTGATGTTTAAAAATCGATTTCAGTAGGTACAAGTACATTTTAGGTATAGGACATTGTACACAAAGTTGATCTAAAATTTTCCATAGAATTGAGAAATGTATTAATATGTTAGGGTTGCCATTTGAAAAAATCGACTTTTAGTACTTTTCTCGAATTCAACTTTGATCTTATAATTTGAACACCCTGTATAACTTTTAGAAGAGTTCTACCGATGTGTCGATAATACGTTACCTTCACAACAATTTCGCCGGACGACTTTTTTCTAACGGTCAAAGGAGATAATTTATAAGTAGTTGAAAGTAGCCGTGCAGCTGTCATTTTTTAATGAAAATAATTAATTTCTCAAAATTGACACATGTTAGGTATAGGGATTGTAACATAAAATTGATCTAAAATTTAATGAAGATTTTAAAAATGCGATAAAATACAGGGTGTTCCATTTGAAATATAAAAGATAACATCATTTCCGGTGTAACCGGAAGTAACCCAAAACTCAAAATATTTTAGTTGAGATGATCGTGTCCAACAATTTAAGTCCACAAATTTTCAATCTGTCATTTCATTTGGTTCTCCATATACTTCTAATGGCAGCTCGTCGTGGGAGACCCTGTATATTTGGGATAACTACCTTAAATTAAAACTTAATTATGTTGTACGAAATGCTGCCCGTTCTGCTCCAAACATTTTAAAACTCATCGTTCTACTTCTGCCATCGTCGTTCTTCGGATTTCTTGTCGCTGAAGTCCATTAATGGCGGCTACTACTCTGTTAGTCAATTCTTCTCGAGTATTAACTGGTGTTGGTGTGGAATAGGCCTGACTTTTCACATGACCCCAGAAATAAAAGTCTAATGGTGGTAAATCTGGACCCTGGCGGTGGCAACCAAGCTGCCACCGCCAGGGTCCCCTATTTCCGAATCACCTATCGTCAGACATCTGATTAATTTGCATGGATACCACATGCGAAGAATGTGCCGGTGCTTCGCCCATTTGCTAAAAGCAGTCGCGTAAAATATTGAGGGGAAGAGTTTCGCAAAAATTATTCACACATCCACGAACAATTTCTAAATATCTATCACTATTTAAATTTTTGTTGTAAATTTCGTATCTAATTTCGTCCCCCATTATTAATGAAAAAGTGGCAATATCTCAAAAACTATTCAAGATAGATATAGGGAACCCTAATATTGATTGATAGGGAATAAGATTTCCTATCGAATGGACCATCGGTATACAGCGTGTTTCATTTTAAAAAATGAGTTTTTATGTTTGAAAATTCTTTTTTTGTGTTGTAAATTTTGAATAGCATGGATAAGATATCATGATGAAGTGATGAACTAAACATCGTGAAACTTCTAGTTTCAATAATAACCGAGATATTCAATTTTAAACGTAACCGCGAAAATCACCACAAAATTAATATAATTAAAAAAACTAAAAAACGGTGCTATTTAGGTATAGGGAAACCAGATTAAAAATGATGCATTTTGATACGTAGAAACCAAAAATAAAATTAAAATTATATCATTCCATTTAAAATAACAAAGTTGATACCGACTTCCGGTGACCGGACGTGACAGTTTACTAGAGAAGATCGAAGAGCTCAGATCGAGTAAATTCTAATTTCAAATTTTCAAGTTTTCAGTAATAGTAAAACATGAGAAACTTCTAATGCACCAGTTCCGTGAGACACTCTGTGATAGTATATTCTGATATAATATATTCACAATAATAATGTTTGATAACCAATTATTAAGCTTATTAATGGTATAGTCATACAACTTACTAACCAGCAAATTATATAGTTATATGATAACTAACAAAATTAATAAGAAACATTCACAAAACATTCCACTTGTAGTTTTACAAACGAAACGATCAGAGCATCGTTTCGGAAAAATTCTAATCCAGCTGAATTTTTGAATACACCTCACTACTACTTGACTGTTTCAAATTATAGGTCTAGAGAAACGTCTCAAGCATGAGAAACACCGTTCCGCTGCCCAAGTCACTAAAACATAACAGATCATCATAATTTATAATAAGAAAAACAATATTAAAACTTTACGATTTCCGAGATATTTCTATTAGATGGTTAAGAAGGGGCTTATGTAATACTCACCTTGTTTTCTAGCTGAAATTCACCAAAACTCTTGTATCTATGTATCAAACGTACAAAGTATACTAGTTCTGGAAAAAATCCATAAAAACAACGGGGGTATTTATTTAAAACGCCTTTTTACTTGTGAAGAATATATCTCGAAAACCGACACCTTTTGAATGCATGTTTATTTTTTTCTTTATAATAAAATAAGATGCAACATGTTTTAAAGACACGATTTGTGCATACCTGTATAATATGTATAATGTGTTCGTTATATATAGCAGCTAAATACAACCTTTATAGTAGTAAATTAAAACATCTATCGGTCTCAATTAAACGTTTATTGTTGCCACCTCAATAAGTAGCATCTTTTGGAGTAGTTTTTTGTCAATATCTTCTTTCCCAAGGTCTGGCAAGAGTGAAAGTTGGGATAAAATTGCTTAATCTTTTAATCACCTACAATATGTCATATGTATTTTTTTTTCGAACAACTCACCACACCTCACCACAATCGTACTTGCAGAGTACGATTGAACAGCATGACCTACACGTAAAGAGAAACACGGTGTATACAAATCTAATGAACATGTTGTCAAAACGTGGTCGTTTTCGAAATATGTGACCCGCTCCGACGAAAAGGGACTCTTAAGTTAAACTACATATCAAATGGACCTTATGACGTTTCGTCCTAAGGCCTCGGTTTTCGGACTTGGTCATATATGTTCTCCAGAATATTAAGTGGTTTATATAAGTAACTTTCTTGTTTTTATGTAATTTTTCCATAACTAGTATCGTTCGCTAGCTTGAAAACTTGAATACAGTTACAATTACAGAAGTTATGTTGTATTCCCGCAAAAAAAAACAAGATGAGTTACCTTGTTGAAGACCTATAACTTAAAAATGCCAACTCGACGTGAAGCTATTTATGGATTTTATTTTGTAGAGAATTAAAAGATTTAGATATTTCCTAAAGCAAGATATTCTTAAAACACTATTCGGTCATCTTTGACCGTGAATAAATCGCAACGAAAACACGATATAGCGAGACTTTTTACACGTTATTGGTAGTGCCCAACCTCAGATGTATACAAAATCCGGCTGATTTGAATTTTTCAGAAATTTGCCCATTGTTTCGTCTAATGTGACTGGGCTACAACGGACTACAGCATTTTGATGTTAAACTAGGGTGTCGACTGTCGACATTTCCAACAGGCCGATAAGACAAAATTGCTATAAAATTCATGAAACAAAAAAAAAAGAAACTCAGTAATAATAGTAGGTATATTATTTTTTTTTATTTTGTAAGCGTAACATTCTTGACATATTGGAACTAATCTAAAAGATTAACCATCAATTTAAATCGGAATTCGTAAAACTTGGTACTTGTCTCTAATAGGCTATCCACCGATGTCCTATATTTACTTTCTCCTATACAAGAAGCACTAACACTTCACTCACTGTGCTCTTCTTTTTAAACATTTCACTGAAGCACTAGTTCGAAGGGTTTAGTTTTTTTTTAGTCTTTTTACTAGAATCTTGATTCAGGTGGTCCATGTAGTTGCAGGGCCTCTCCGTTGACGTGATGGCTTACCCGAGATTCATGTTTAGTGGCGAATCATTTTATCTCATGGATGACTTGTGGGACACCAAGATCACGGTGCAGGTCACTATTCCGTAATATGTACCAAGGAGCGTTAACCATATTCCTTAGTACTTTATTTTGGAAAGTCTGGATTTCTTGTATATTGGAGTTTTTCGCGCAACCCAAAAGCTGGATCCCGTATAACCAAATGGGTTTTAGTATTTGGTTGTAAACTTGTAGTATGTTCTGTAGGTACTGACAACTGAGAGTTTCTTCTCAGAAGCCAGTACAGTTCTCTGTATTTGTGGCCAAGCTCTACTCTTTTCTTCTTAACGTATTTTTTCCACCTTAGTGTTGTATCCATTGTCATACCCAAATACTTTGCAGTGTTTGCATATGGTACTATGGCGTCGTTAAACTTGACATGACGTATGTCCTCGATTATTTTGTTTGTAAAGTTAATGTGGACAGATTTCAGTTCGTTGAGCTGGGTAGCATACTCTTTAGTTTGTGTGTCAATCCTTCGTGCCAAACCTTATGGAAAGGTTGTGTCACATCAAGAGAGGTTGTTGAGAAAATATACTGTTCTTCTTATGCTTTCTCTATGATATCTGTTATTCTATGGACTTGATCTATAGTGGAATGCTTTTCTCTTTGAAAAGTTGCTTCTAAAGAAAATATTATTTAATGAGCACATAACTAAGTATATAAATCGTGAGCATGAAGTTTATTCGCTCGCCTACGGCTCGCGTAAAAACATGCGGGCGATTTATATCCGTTGTATGCGAGTCGAATACGACGTTTTATCTACTACGACTCATATATTCCATTTTATATCTAATATTTTAAATGTATTTGTCAATGATAGCCAGGCGAACTGTCACATAACTGTCATCCACGTATGTTTTCACAGACTTTGACACTAACGTTGTATAATGATGACAGTTCGTTGAAATAATGAAGTCATTATTTAAACGAACTCTCATTCTTATACAACGCTAGTGTAATTATAATCATTGGCGTGTATCATGATGGGGATAATATAGCCATAGATACGTATGCAATTAACTTATTATATGTGAGTCGTAGATAAACCTTATTTGAGTCAAAGAAATATGATTAGTGAATACCAGCAAACAAATCCTAGAACTAATCGTTTTGTTTTTGAATTTGTAGCGAAGTATCAATACTATTCATAATAATAATAATAATAATAATCTTTATTTCGCCAAATACACTGTGTACAGGGAAAACGTCATGGTAAAACAAATGCAAAACAATGATAATTAAATAAATCGATTCAGTTCAATCCATGTTGCAGATATACGATAGCAGCAGCCACCTCGTAAAATGGTTTCTTGATTAATTCCCTCCTCAGATCTTCCTTGTGGTTTTCCCCTCCAGCCTTTGAGTATATAGTTGATAATATATCATCAGTTAATAATATATATATTTTTTGGGACAAATAAATATTTGTTTTAAATAAAAAATCTTTTGAAATTGATGGACATATGGGCCATTCTCCATGGTCTATTACATTTGTTTGATGTAAACTATTGTGTACTTGAATAGACTAGTATGTTGTTGAGTTAATCATATTTCTTTAAAGAAACATATTATCAATAATCAGTATTATTTTTCTTATTAATACACTCTAGTAGTAGGTTTTTGGGTTTTTTGTTATATTTTGATATGAATATAATATGAATAAGGCAGAATTAAATCAGCACAAACTTGTCTATGTGCTATAAAGTCATTATTAATGCTTTTAACACATTCCTTTAAAGGATTGAAATTATACAACTTGTCGAAAACATGTCCAGTTAAGAAAATACCGAAAATTTGTGTGTAAACAAACGGTCTTGGTTTAAACAATTGCAAATTAGTTAACAAATGAAAAAATGCCAGTAGTCTAATAATAATTTTTACTAATAATAGACAAATATATCCGTAACAATGCATACTTTTGATTAAACAATTGTTATTTGTTTCAACAATTGCAAATTAATTAATAAATGATAAAAAAGCCAATAAATCTAATAAAGTTTTTACAAAAAATAAATATAAAGATGTGTCCCTAACATTGCATATTTTTGTTTAAGCAATTGGCAATTGTACAAACAATTTTAATTTAGTTAATAAATAACAAAAACATGCAAATAATACAATTTTAATAATTGTTACCTCGTATTTATGGTACTGCAGGGGAGGGTGGGGGTGGTGAAGAAAATAGTGTTTGTGGATTTATTCCTTGGGGACTACTGAACAATATCTCATAATCTCCCGTAACATTTATTTTAAATACAAAACGTGAGAAACATAATGCGTTTTTCCAATGTATTTTAAATGGTAATTTTAATCCGGAAATTGAACCGAATGGGGATATCGGTAACCTCCAGGGAAAAGTCCGTTTTTTGGGCCATTAAACGAGCCTTCGTAATTTTGAAAAATGAACGTCGTGTCCCAAAATATATTTCTTCATCACATATTACCCAGATAATCATTCGATATAACTAAAGAGTAATTAAGAGTTGTTCCAACGTTTAATTATATTCCGTTAACGTTAATAAGCGCATTTACAGCTCGTAAACGATTTAATGGGCAAGTGTTGGGGCAAAAAATCTAATTAATGGCGCTCACTCAGCTGCCAGTTGTATTATGTATATAGCATTCGTAATAAAAACTTACCTTACATCGGTCGTGTGCGATTCAAACTGTACAACTCTCGTATTTTTGTACCTACTTATCGATAATGGGCCGCAACAAAACGACAGTAATTGAATGAAATAATGTTTATTAAGCATGAGCAGTCAATGAAATTATACGGCAGAGATAAGCGTATTTGATTAATTGCGAGTAACACACGGTTCAGTTATATTGATTCTAACGATATTGTTTATGCGAGACAGAAGACAAGATCGATTCAGTCCATATACTCCGTCTATACGATTGGTGTCATTGTCAAGTGATTTTAATAAGTAATGGCTAGATTTTATAATCGGTGTCATTTGGTTTTAGCGTTTGCCGGTGTAGTATAGTTTATTTTCTTGCACCTGAGGGAAATTACTAAGTAAAAAACATTTGTTTGCTTTTTACCTTTAATAACTTAATAATATTCATTTAATCATTTTCACTCTTGCAAACTGAGACCCTATGCAAACATTGCAAGTTGAATATTCAGCATTTATTGGAGAATATAAAGTATATAATAATATAAGTTATACGTTAAATTATGTATTCTGATAAATATAACATACTGCCCGCGATATAATTAAAAATACACGATAATTACTTACTTAATTTCATTAACTCAGAATTAATTAACGTCGGATCTTAATGAGATAAATTACAACAACAGATGCTAATTGCATTCATGGTAACATTTTATAATTGTTCGCTTAATTGCCTTATAATATTATCTACATTAACGCATTCTTTATCATTAATTTGATCGTATTTAACAAAGCGACAAGGCATAATCAATTTGAGCTTATATAAAACAGAATAAGGTGCATAAAATTCACTTACGTAAAAGAGTGTACGCAACATAAATCTTAAGGTTACAAAATCAAGAGTTACAATATTGTTCGTGAGTATTTAAGTTATTTGTAATAAAGATATTAAAGTTCTAAATCTGCTAATTTTTTCATTCAAGAAACGTAACTTTTCGTAACTTTATCTTTGCGATATTTCAGAGCCGCGTTACATAAGGTAAACCCCTCAAATTCAGACAGGTTAAGGAATATTTGTTACATTCGTAACTGTAGAATTTATATTCATGTGGTGCTAGTTACTATGTTAACTTTTTTAAACATAATATTCCTCCTAAAGATATCTGGCTATTCATTTTTAAAGCAAATCGATAATAGTTATGTAATTTGTATTATATTTTATAAGTTCAACAATTGCCCGTAATTCCAACACACCTCAGTGAACGTAATTCGGACAATAATCCTAAATCAGCCACTTGTGGTACATTATTCCGAGTAATATATACATTCAAGTAAAGATTGTTAAATAAGATTTATTATTAAGAAATGTTAAATGTTTTACTATTTTTAATGAAACACACCATGAAATAAGTTCTAAGTCTTCTTCAGTGTGCCCTATCTACCTCATCTGTATTTTAATGTCTCTTGTATCTGGAATTTTTAGTGTTCTCTTTTTCTTAGAGCAGCTTTTTATTATGTTTCTTTTTTGCTTACTTTCTTACTTTTCTAATAATTTTATTTTGTGCTGCCTTCTTTTTTTATTAACAAAAAATATTCTTTCCAAGCATTAGAGATACTTTTGCAGCAGAACAGTTTCTTTTTACGTTATTTAGGTGCTTCAGGCCAGAATAATGATTTCTCTTTAACGGAAATGGCATGAGTTCAACTATTCAATCTTATTTCATCATCTCCTATGATGCCTGTCGATATTTATGACGCAATTAGGGACTCTTGATGATCGTAATTCCGCACCCTGTAATAATGAGGGATTATTGATGTCTGTAATTCCGAATTTGGAATTTCTAGTGTCCGAATTTGGACAAAATGCGAACAATTAATTGTAATATATATATAATTGCAAACGACGTACAATATGTTATTTTCTTGTGTAAACAGACAGCAATAGAGCTATATGTGTTATTTCTAACCATGTAGACAATTCCGGCATACATTTACGGACGATATTTACATGTACCTAATTTCGACATCCCTAAATTTGTAAATAATAGTGGTTGAAAGAGTAGTACGCAGTATTATTATAAAAAAATAGTTATAAATAATAGAAAAAAAACCGAGGGCTAAAAATCTAACATTTTTACCCGTGTATAACTATTTTTTTCTGTGACCGGAAAAAATGGCGAGTTTATAATATTGAAATAGTTATTTATGTACCAAGGGCATCACACGAATGTTTATGCCCCGAGGGCGACCGTTTAAAAAGCTCGAGGGTCCACTGGCCCGAGCGCTTTATAAGTCGCCCGAGGGATCAACATGAAGCAATGCCCGAGGTGCATAAACAATTTTATGTCCTACAACGGTTTTGTTCCTCCGTTTGAATAATATAAATAAATATTTTGACGTTATCAAGTGACATGCGTATCTACGGAGTTGAATAATCATACAAACAATTCGGACTTGAGTGACAATACAGACAATTACTTGCCAACCTTATAACCTTAATCGCCAATAATTGACATTGCCCAGTGACAGTACAGACAATTAATTGTCACACTTATAACCTTATTCGCCAATAATTGACATTGATGTCTTAAAATTCACAATTTGAATGACAAATATTTGCTATATTTGACATATAACCATGGCAACCCTTAATGCCCGCGCGGGCGCTAACAAGCAGTTTTTGCTAAGATGTAAATGGATGTAAATTGTCACAAATTGTCACGTTTTTTCCCGGAGACAAAAGTAATTTCTTAAAAAGCGACAGTTTATTACCTGTCAACAGAGATAAAAAGTCAAACATTCTTCCCGTCACAGAAAAAAAATAATTTTTAGTCAGTATAGATAGATATTATTAGAATTTTCTTAATTTCTGTTATCCTGTAGCGATTAAAAAGAAGTCGAATTGCAGCATAGTACTCAATTATCAAGATCAGTAAAACTTCTAGGTTATATTCTGACCGTTAGAACATTGGTAGAATAAAAAACGATGGTGGGTTGATAAGTGTAATGCCAAATCAACAAACTGGATGTCCTAAAATAAGTTCAATGTTGTAGATTTCTTATTTTATCCAACTAAATAGAAATATGTCGGAGTTTAGGAGGTGTAGGAGTGGCCCTCCTACATTCGGCTTTGGCTTTTCAGCATTCAGAGAAAACTTGTGCTAGTGCTTGGCTGGTTGCGCTATCGGCAGGACTGCAGAGGACCCGAGGATCTTAATTCGCTTGATTGTCATATGGGTGCGGAATTCCATGGATTGCGATTTTTTAGGCGGTCGCACACCAAAGTAACATGCTGTCTGCAATCATGAAGCACGTTGGAGGTTTTAGAGGATCTTTCTTTATTTTTTGTGAGGCCTAAACGTTTTTTTACCCATTACTTCTCCTTTTCAAGACCGAATTTTTATTCTGTATGGTTCTAAAAACAGATTCTCAGACTCGCCCGGAACTAGTCCGATATCTAAGATTTGAGATACACACATTGGCATTTTAATTGTGGAAATACTGGAAAGCCAATTATAGCTTACTCTTGATTAAACTTAACAATTTAGCGTTTTGTGACAACCCTGTTTATTAAATAAAAATTCCGATAATGGCTATGGAATTTTTAGGCCATCATTTTTGATTTCTACCATAGAGCTTTTGTCGAAATATGACTTCAAGACAATCTAGTTCATTTTACCACATCTCTTAACGGAGACTAAGTTCCACAATAGTAACACGCAAGACTGTTAACCCTGTTTATAAAGTGTATATGGAAATTTATTCTTACTTTGGTGTCACGCCCTTGATGCGACAACATTTAAAGCGGGTAAAAGGGTGCGATTTAAGAGTGCATCCTTTAAATAGATTTGTGCACGAAAATAAATACTTTGAGCATTAAAATATTACATATTTTGCATTAAAAGAAATGTAGATTTGTTACATAAAAATTACATATTGTGCCCGAGAATGGATAACTTCTGCATTAAATATATTGAGCAATCACTAAATATAACTATGGTACATGAAAAATGTTATAATGAGTAATATTTTATTCATATTGTTCCCTAAAATGAAAAAATCTGATGTGGCTAGGCACATGACTTTATCATACAAAATATAAAATTAATAGTTTAGCTGCATGAGAATCTATTTGATTGAGATAAATCGTGTCTGCATTAACATTAAACTAGTTAGCCAGGATTTGACAGATATTTTGATAGTCAATAGTATCAATAGTAGGTATTGTCAAAGCATCAGCATTTGACACTACCTACTGTCATCAGAATAATAGTTATTTATCTCACAAGTGCCGCCACAAGTACGGAATAGCGCGACGAGCGGTGATGCGGCGCGTGATCGATGGCGGAGCGTCGCCGTCGCATGTGAGCGAATCGCGCTATGTAGTTTTCGGCAGGAGTGACATCAACGTTTTTTGAGTTGCTTTTTGAGAAATGCGTATATCAAAAATAATTCAAAAATAGTTATATTTCAGTATAGGAAATGTTAGGTTGATACCACTTCTACGAAACGTCAAGTTTAAAAAGCTAATTCAAATTCTGACAGATTTATATTCGTGCATGACACTGTAGATGTCACTAAAATATAACTACACTTAGTGTCCCTGTATTTAGAGAGTACCGCAATAGTCGCCATCTTGGCTCCATTTCTTATGGGCGAAAGGTTATAGTAAGGTTATGTTGACTTTTCAATCCGGCCAGCTGTCAATACTTAGCAGCCATTTTGAGGCCAAGTAGTGGCATAACCAATTGCGGTACTCTATAAATAATTATTCTCAATGTATCGTTTTTAGAATTAGATATAACAACGGGTTGATATTTCTTATCAACAAACAATCAAATTGGTGATCTTATTTTATTTGAATTTTGTCTTTTGTACTTTGCAGCACTAGAGCGGCAACGTTCCATAGCGGTTCACCAACCTTTGATGAAATCAGCTGTTTTCGAGTGTGACAGCCATAGACATTTCTGTGGTGACAGCACAAAAAATATTTGTCAAATCCAGGTTACTATGTACTTTCATATCAATGCAGATGCGGCCGATCTCGATCAAATAGAATTTGCTCTTGAAGCTAAACTATTAATTTTACCAAAAAATATCATAGGCATAAATTATTCAAAATTTCCTCTACTTTAATTTAATATTTAACTATTTTCGCGAAATTACAGAAATGGCAGCCCATTTGCAAAATCCTTGAAAAATGTTTAGAGGAAACAGCCAGTTCCTTTGGACCCTTTTGAACCAAAAGGTTTTCAGCTCTAAGTTTGGTCATGAAACTTCTAAATCTGAACTTTCGTCCCGATACCTTTAGTAGTTTCTCCGGAATCGTCGTCACAAAAATCTGGTACACACATACACACATACACACACACACACACACAGACATTTTTTTGTACCTTAGTCAAAAATGTTCAGGGGACCCAAAAAGACCTATTTCCGCTAAAATCCCAATTTTTACTTTATCATACGCAGTATGGTAAAGTATTGTAATCGTGCCGAAAAAAAAAATTGGGTTGAAAATTAGGGTACTATTGACAACTTATTTGTTTATGGAATGCGCATAGGAGTTTTCAATTGATTTATTTTCGCTGAATACGAATCAGAGCTTGAAAGTTGTATATCACGTCACATTATTGCGCTTTTTTATATTTTTTTCCGGAGGCGTCCACACATTACTTAAAAAATCGATCTAAACACTTCAACATTTATAACCAAACTTTTAGTATTCAAGATTAGGATTAAGGTTTCCTGTGAAGCCATTTTAAGGTTTCTAGAACAATAGGTTTAGGTGGTAACAATTTGTAAAAAGTACCAAAATCGCGTTTCTTACATTTTTACTTTACTTTGTTGGATAACTTTTTACGCGCTTACTGTATGTGAGCTACAGCTTGCAAAACTTAATGCACACTATTTCTTAGTAGGGCGCATTATAATTTTCTCATGGTACAATTTAGATTAATCAATGCGTCTATAATATTGTCAAATGCTGAGTTATTTAAACCATTGGAAATATATTTTTTCAATGAACGAGTGTTTTTTGAGCTGCTGATTATATTTTTATTGAGGTAACGATTGTTTTGCACATGTATTTATTTAACTGTATATATATTATGAAAGGAACATTTAAATGCATTTATTCTGATGTACATTTATATAAATTTATTGCACATCTAAATTGTAGACTTCCGCGGTCTGAGTCAATGATATTGCACATTTATTGCACATTTCTTTTTTTAATGCACAAGTATTTTTTTGCATTGCTCAATAATTTTTTGTATTGGACAATTTTTTTTGGTATTGGGCAAATATTTTATCAAATGCTTACAATAAAACCACATTTTTTAAATTTACTGCGCATATAATTTGTGCTGATTTAAAACTGAGACATACCCTAACCGATAAAAGGCGATTTAGAATTAGGTTTTGGTATAGCATCACATGAGAGATAGAGGAGAAAAAACTTTCAAAATCCATTTGATTTATTGACAATACCGGTCATATTTCAGCAATAAAATATTAATAAAATATACACAGTGGGACGAATAGGTTATATAGGTGTTTCAGAAATAACGGCTAATCTTGAATGAGCATGTGCCCAAGGACGTATGAAACATTTTTTGTCAAATAAAGTATGGTCTACCTTAACGCATTCTTGAGAAAATTAATAAAGAAAGATGGACTCCGACCCTGGATGCGAAAGCCAAGACCAAGCGCGCTTCCCATCCTCCAAGACCGTACTGATTTGGTGGAGTCAAAAATCCCACTATTTATAACTCCCCACTACTGATAACTGGAAACCACCACATTACCGCTTAGTTTTCGTGTTACTGTCGGCTATTGATATTGCCCAAATCGGTTTTGACAGTTTATTAGGATGTTTTCTAATGCGGAAATAACTGGCCTTGCGTTAATGTACGGGTAGTGCGGCATACAGTGTTTTACGTACGGTACAAAGAATGCGTGATTCGGGTAGTCTTCAACCTAGCTATGAAGGCCGTGGCCGTGAAAGACCCCAACACATTCTCAACGCAGAAAACGCCATCCTGAATATCGTAGATGAGGGACCTGAACGGAGTAGCAGAGAAATTGCTAGGGGACGTCGGTGTTCCCTATCCAACAGTCTGGCGAATTTTATGTGAGCAACTCCTTCAGCCTTCATCCCTATCATTTTCAACGTGTGCAAGCGTTAAATGATCGCGACTTTCAGACGAGGGTTCAAATGTGTCGGTGGTTTTGGCAAAAATTGGTACGACAACCCAATTTTGTCGCTAACATGTTATTTACGAACGAGTGTTGTTTCACAAGAAACGGAATTCTGAGTTTTAACAACACTCATCATTGGGCGGATGCTAATCCCAATATAACCCAACAAACGCATTTTCAGCAATAGTTTTCCGTGAATGTGTGGTGTGGTACTCAATTTGCGAAAATCCGGCAGTTTTTGCTCGAATGCGAAATAAGTTTAATCGGCGCTTAGAGGCCTGTACTTTGCAGGCGGATATCACTTCGAACAGTTTTTTGTAAATCAACATCCATCAGCAAGACTTGGTAAGTACCAAAACCTACATTTTGTGATAAATGTTTATCGCGTCGCCGCGCGCCTATGAACAATGGAATCAGATGCGCCATGCGCGGTGCGCGGTATGTAACCAGGGTCGGCTCCAGACGACTTTTGTGATAAAATTTTTTTTAAACTTAAAACTTTAAATTAAGCTATACGTTATTTGACAAAAAACGTTTCTTAAGTCCTTGCTCCTTCAAGGTTAGCCGTTATTTCTATTTTAGTTTAATTTAGATATTGATTCTACTATGTAATGTTTATGAGTAGGAAATCTCAATCTAAAACAAACAAAAAATATATCTTCAAATTATTTATTAATATCAGCATCAATCTTGCATACATTTATATAGAATTCGTAAGTTGATATTGTCTATAGAAACAAAAGAAGCAAACAACATTCCTTTCTACCCACGCATTTTAACGTGGTAGAAAATTTAGGCAGGGAAACAAGAAACCAGTTTCCGGTAATAGGACGTAAACATCCACACTTATTTGTTAAAATTGCATTATTCATGTCGCGCCTATTCCGCGATTCACTTCTTCACATTTTTGTGGTTGCCTCTGGAGGAGCAAAAGAGGTTCGTTGAACTTTTCGGGCAGCACTTTTCGACTATGAACTCCGGGCGAACCAAAACGAGCTGGGCGTAACGTTACTTACCTACTATCACGTAACTGCATTTTGTAATTTTACGAAACGCGACGACCGACGGCATCAACTCCGCACACGGTCAGCATAAATTGAAAATTTTAGAAGGAAAAACGTGTTCCGGCACTCGCGTATTTCATCCTGCCCGCAGCAGTTTTTTCCTCAACGTCCACGTATATGCGCACCCATGCAGGGTAATACCAACAATGCACCAAACAGATGTTCCGCCATATATTATAGTTAATCCTACATCATCCGCAGCAATGCCGGAATAATGCTACGGTTATCCTTTATTTCTTTTTCGGTTTGGAATATTGTGTAGTGTGTGTGTGGTTGGTGTGTTGTGCGTACAATATGTAATGTACGTTACATTGTATGTAATTCAAATTTACTGCGTGATTTATTTGAGATTTACGTGATCCGATTTGAATGTTGATAATAAATACCTGGTCCGTTAATTATTTTTATTTCAGTTATCATGTCGCAACAAGTAATTGAATTTTAGGTTTATGAAAAACATGCAAGAATAAAATAAGATTGGATTTCCAAGTCAGTAAAATGAGCGCAGAATCGTATTAGAATCAGAATCGTATTAGAATAAATATTCTAATATTATTATTATTACCGCCTTCCCTTTTCTCGCATGGTGCTTGCGACGTCACTGAGAAAAAAAGATAAAAATAGTTATGATGATATCTCAACAATGCGTGAATTTTCAATATTGAAATCTACAACATGGAACTTAATTTTAGCATATCCGTTTCTTTGATTTGATATTACACTTATCAACCCATAATCTTTTCTTATTCTACCAATGTTCTAATGGTCAGAATATAACCTACAAGTTTGACAGATCTTGATAATTGAGTGTTATGCTAAAAGTTGTTTCTTTCCTTATAGGTAACTGCAATTCGACTTCTTTTTTACATCGTTATTACTCGTTTAACCACAATTATTATTTAAAAAATAATTATAGATTTAGGGGTGTCGGAATTAGGTGCATGTAAATATAGCACGTCCTCAAATCAGACGTGTGTGTCGGAATTGTGTACATGGTTAGAAGCAAAGCTGCGCACAAAATCGTTAATCTGTTAATCGCTAATTAACGAAGTTAAATTTTTCGTTTACGAATTAACTTTTAAGTTAACTTTCAGAACCATTAACGGACTCGTTAACTTCCGCTACATTCATCATCCGTTAATCAAATCCGTTAAATCGGAAATAAGTATCACAAATAAACATTTCAAATGGCTGTATAGGCATTCTGTGCAAGTTCGGATTTGGTATTGTTTGTAATTGTGATGTACTACTTTGTGTGATGCGGCGTCCGTACATAAATCATGCGCGGGCGTTGTTTTGCTTTTTGTTGTTGGGGACAACCCCTCTTTACTTCATTCTGTGCAATTCAAACGGGAAATTCTTAGTCAAGTCCAATGGGATTTTTTGCTTTACTCTATGCAACACTTTAAACTTATCAAGGCGCATGGAATAAGGATCAGTTCGATCAGTTCTAAATATTGAAGTGCGTGCGTTTCTAGAAACAACGTAGGAATGTTAGGTTATGTTTGTTACCAACCCAACGCAACTATTGTTGTCAAAAAATAAAAATTACTGATGTTCAAGCCATGCGATTTATTAAACTTACACAGATTTAAACGGTGAACTTGTCATAAAATTGCTTGCGATTTCCCAGTATTGCATTGTTGAAATTGTAGGTTTGAACTGCATAGATATAAAAGTAGTTTTAGTTCAGCTTGAATGTATTATCATCAAATTGTCACAAAATTGTAACCTATATTTTCTTATAAAATTAAACGATTAACGGTTAACGTTAGCTTCCGTTACATTTGTAACAAATGAACGGACTATGGTTAACGAAGTTAAGTTTTTCGCTAACGGATCAATTATTAACGAAGTTAACTTTCTGATTAACCTTGCCCAGCTTTGGTTAGAAGTAATACATCTGGCTCTATTGCTGTCTTTACACAAGAAAATAACACATTTTACATCGTTTGTTATATTACAATTAATTCTACGCATTTTGTCCAAACTCCCACACGAGGGTCGGAATTACGGACTTCAATAATCCCGAATTACAATAGCAGCAGAGAGTAACGATTCTGGCATTAATACACCACCTTTGGAAATAACAGTTGAACTCATGTCATCTCTATTAAAAAGTAGTTATTATGGCCTGAAACACTCAAATACATTAAAAAGATACCGTTCTCCTGTAATCTAATGCTTCGAGAAAATATTTCTTAATAGAGAAGAAGAAAGGACAAAACAAAATCATTCTAGGGAAATTAGAAAGGAAGCGAAATAGGAACAGATTAAAAAGCTGCGCCAAGAAAAACACAAAGAAAATCCAGAAGAAACGTTAAAATACAGATGAGGGAGAGGGCAGACTGAAGAAGAGTAAGAACTTATTTTATACTGTGTTTATTAAAAATGGTAAAATATAAATGTTTAACATTTCTTAATAATAAATCTTATTTAACAATATTTAAAACACTAAATATTTAGCTTGAATGAATGTCTCCATTATGGACAGGATCAAATTGGAAAAAAACAAAGTATTGCTAAATCTACAATACTTTATTGTCGATAATTAATAAGTCTGGTTCACAATCTATTTCGGTTGCAATTATATTCAACCATCATCAGGTGAGCGTCAATGGCTAATTAAGCAATATCAAAAAGAGGAAAATGCGTTCTGCTTGGCGTGCATAGCTAGTTCAACCGTTCAACCATTAGCCGTAGTTCTATATAACAGCAACCGAAATCGATCGTGAAACAGACTTATTAATTATCGACAATAAAGTACTGTTGATTTAGCAATACTTTGTTTTCTTCCAAGTAAATATTTTATGAATGTTTATATTTATCAAAATACAGGTACGCTTAGTGTCGGAATTAGGGGCAATAGTTAAACATTTAAAACAAATATAAATTAAATAACCATTAGCGATTTTCTTTAAAAATGAATAGCCAAATATTTTTAGAAGGAAAAGATTGTTTTAAAAAAAAGTTGACAGTTCTCTAGTTACAAATGTAAAAAAATCCTTAACCTGTCTGAATTTAGGGCGTTTACCTTATATGCCTTGCAAAATCTGAAAGATATGTAAGGACAATATACCTACAGATTGTCATTGGGAAAAAGGGATGTCTAGTTGGAATGCAACACCCAAATAATTCTCCAACAGTAAGAAATAAAAAAAAATCGAACAAAAGTTTTGTTTTACCTTAAACAATCCGTCGTTCAAACATATTTTTAATCATTTTATTATACACATTTCTTTACCTTTTTTTCCAAATGGAACACATTACATTTTGTAATTTTAAGACTAATTCCAAACAATTTTTGAGTTTTAAGCATCTAATTAATATTAGTCAAAATTACCAGAACACCTACGTAACTCTCCAACTGCCAAAAATTTCAAAAAATAGTCAAGCAATTTTTTTTACTTTAAATAAGCTATCGTTCAAATATATTTTTAATATACAGGTGTCAATTTTATTATGGAAATTTCGTAAACTTTTCTTAAAAATGGATCACCTTGTATATTTTTACATTTTGTAATTGACAAATTCAAAACATTTTTTATTGATATAATTTTCTTGAGAATGCATTATTTTTGAGTTATAATCAATTAGTTAAAATTAGTCATAATTACCGGAACACCTACATAATTCTCCAACCGTAAAAAGCATATTTTTTAAACAAGCTCTGCTTAAATAGACTTTTAATATACAGGATGTTTACTTTATTATGGAAGTATGAAAACTTTTCCTTTTTCTCATCAAACATCCTGTACATCGCATCATTTGCATCATTTTTTAGTTATCAGCAATTAATCAAAAGTCCAAAACGACAGTGATACTTTGAACTTTGTCCACTATCCGCTGCTTCAACGCATCAATCTTTTGCGGCTTATTGGTGTAAACCGTGGACTTTAGGTGGCCCCAAATAGAAGAATCCAATATTTGCAAATTCATTGGATCTTCTCCTTCCAATCCACCTCTGCGGAAAAATTGAATTTAAATAATGTTGCACTTGGACACCGTAATGCGGCGGGGCACCATCTTGTTGAAACCAAATGTTATTTAATATAATGGAAATGTGTAAATAAAACCTCTTTTCCTTTGTTTGATTAAATTATGGGTTAATAATAATAATGGGTTAACCCATTAAAATAATCTAACCAAACAAAGGAAAAGAGGTTTTATTTACAGATTTCCATTACATTATCCACCTTTATAATAACATGGGCGCATTTGAAATGTTATTTAGTTCTCAAACAGTTTCCAGTAGTTTCCAAAACTGTGTTCTGATAAAATCAATTTATTGCAAGCATTTTTTGGTAACTTTCAGTTTTGCACGATTGGCGATATCGCTTTCAAAATAACTAAATGTCAAGTAGAAATACAAATACCACAATGAGGCTACCAGTAGATACTTGCGTAGACACCAACTGTCGCAGGCAAAAATTGCCTAATACGTGATGTTATCGGGAGCGGAGGTGGCCGAGTGGATAAGGCGTATGCCTTCCACTCAGAAGTCCAGGGTTCAAGCCCAGGTTAGGCAGGGGATTTTTCAAATACTCCGTCTCCCCGACTGCCGCACAGACAAGCCACTGGCTTTGTGCACATGGCAACATCCCCAAAAAAAAAAAAAAAAAAAAAAAACATGTCCGAAGTTTCTAAATTTAATAAAATTAATGTACCAAACGATAAAAAATAGTTTATCCGTTTGATTAAGATAAATTGGTATGTATGTGGGAAAATATTCTTAATTTGAGGTTCAGGAGGTTTGATTAATTGCTTATAACTAAAAATAATGAAACTTATAAAAAAATTATTCCAATAAAAATTTTTAGAATTAGTCTTAGAATTATAAATGTAAAAATATACAGGGTATTCCATTTGAAAGAAAAGCTTACCAAATTATCATAATAAAATGAGCATCCTGTATATTAAAAATATATTTTAATGATAGCTTGTTTAGTGTCAAAAAGCGTCTGTTTGGATGTTTTTTGACATTTTTTACGGTTGGGTGAGATATGTAGGTGTCCTGGTAATAATGACTCAAAAATGATGCATTTTATAAAAGGATTATTTCAATAAAACTGTTTAGAATTAGTCCTAAAATTACAAAATGTTAAAATATACAGGCTGTTCCATACGAAAAAAAGTTTACGAAATTTCTATAATAAAAAGAACCCTGTATATTAAAAAATTATTTGTACGATAGATTGTAGAAACTTCTTACCGTTGGAGAATTATTTAGGTGTTCCGGTAATTTTGGCTAATCCTGTATAATAAACCAATTATCTATGACAAAGTAATTTGCTTCTTTAATGATTAAGTTCATTATTCACTTTTTCATAATTAATTCCGTAATTACACAGGGTAGGATTATCGCCTTGCTTAGTAAATTTTAAATGAAATATTACCTGACAGGCAGTTTAGAATTTAAATTTAATGTTGCTGAGTTGCTCAATTGCTATTAGTTTTTTAGTGTTATTAGTGATTTGACGACCAAACTAAATATAAGGGGAACGAAAACCAATAAAACGATAAGTGTTTTAATAATTACAAGTTCTTATGTGGTTTTATTTACAAATCGGCCATCATCATCGTCGTTGCATTTACGACTTTAATTTCCCATTAAAGCGAAGAGTGGATTCGATTTTCCTTCCTCTTTCTTTCCCGGAATTCATTGACGGGCCCACCTTTCCGCCTCAGGCCGCATCCTAACCCGAACTTCATCCACAATCGGTAAAATTAATCGCATTCTAATGGCGCGCAGCGTCCGCTGTGCGGAACAATCGCCTCAGATTGAAACAGCTGACGTCAGACCACTTTGCTACGCGCACTACCACTAAAACAGAATCGATCCGTAGAGCTTTGTCGTCGTCGGGTCTATGAACTCCGTCGTCAGTGTCGTTCGCAAATCTTCTGCGAAAAAAAGAAAGAAAATTACGAGTAATGAGGAAGAAAAGCCACTGAAAATTGGTCGACTTAATCGAATACCATGTCAAATAATAAAAAGGAGCAATTAATGCTTTACATAAGTACCTACATACATATCGCCCGATATTATTTTCGGAATTGGTTGCTGGATTCTGGAATTAAAGTAGCTTATTTGTTCTGGATTGTCCACATCACTTCAGTTTGTGTAGTCGTTACATTCACAATTGTTTACTATTGTTTTCCATTCACAATTCTTCAACAACCTCCCTTATGCTCTTACTGCATGTGGTCCAAAAATTTCACTCTCAGCTGTCAGCTGACCAAACTACCAGGTATACCAGGTATTCATTGGGTTCTCCTTGGCGGCCATGACTCTTACTACTAGTCCTTATCTATAAGCCAGTCTGCATCTTATCTGCCATCATCAAGGTCACACATTTTTTTTCATTTTCAGTTTGGTCAATATACTGATATACCTGTCCTTAGTAGTCAGAGCATTTCAACATATCAACAATGTTGTGGCGTCGATTTATTCTAGATGTGCGCCATGAAAAATCAAGAAACTATTAAATTGACATCGTTTATTAGGTTACTTGATCTTTGCTTTCGAAAGTTCTTTCATATACCTACTCATTTCTCTAAGCGATAATAAAAAAAAATAAATTAACTTACCTGTATGTAATATCTATTTTTTGCTCCAGACGTAGTAAATAATAAATACATGTTCCGGCTTTTCGGGAGCTTGTAAATTAAAACTTCACATTTTTGGATATGCAAAGCAAAGTTATTATGATAAAGCAGAAAACCCTAGAAAGCCGAAAAATACTATTTATTGATTAAAATTAATTTTGGTATCATTAAGTTTCTTCAGACTATTGCCATAATTCAGTCTTTGCTTTATTTTCATTGGCGGTGTTTTGGGTGAACTGTTATTTTGTAATTTATAGGTACCATAGATTAGAAAATAAGCTGTGTAGTTTTGGTTCGTGGAGGAGACTTTCAGGAAGAAGTTATTTTTGCTCTCAGGTTTAGATTGGCCCTACTTTTCGCGACTATTCTTTCTGTTTGATGAATTATTTCATGAGTCCTGAAAGCATGAAAGCAGGATGTTCTATTTTTCTAGAACTAGAACCAACTCATTATTCTGGAACATTTAGTAAAAAGTTTCAATATAGATCTTTAAGAATAGTTTGAAGTAATTTTGGTAGCCTGGAAATCCACTTAGACTCTTGTTTGCTGAAAATCCATTAAGAGTTATTAAGAACATTATATCGTTAAGGAAAACTGGATATATCTGAAAATTACCCACGATGTGTCGTTGCTGCCAGACTGTTGGTCAGCAAAATATACGTAGATCGTTAATCAAGCACAATTTCCTCCAAAAATAGTTTTCTTTAACGGAACAACTTTACAAAACTTGCCACCTAACGACGCACCAAGCTTTCAATTAAAAAAAGAATTAATATGGGTGCAAGATATATTATCGCATCTATTATCCTCTCATATTGTTTGCTTTAATATTATTAAATATGATTTTCATCATGTTAAGAAACCAATTAAATGCATGCTCGATTCAAGACAAGTATCTGAAATAATATTTTTAGAAAATCTGGCATCAAGTGCCGATTTTTTTATCCTCTTTAAATTTATATGGTCGTTAGTTATAGTAAATTGTATAAAATAGTATTTGACGAGTACATGACATAACACTGTGCAACAGCAAACAAATTTCCTCCCTGCTGGTGGGTGTGGTTTATTTGTGTGTTTATCGTAGTTTAAAAACGCTATTAAAAGTTTTTGATCACGTCACAATTTTCAGAAATTTTGCAAAAGCTTTTTATCAGATAAAATAGCAAAATATGAAAATACAATAAAATTTAATTAAAATTTTAAAAAATACTCGAACACGTCAGTTTTTTATTTTCAACTCATACATTGTTGTATTAAATTCAATTTCCGACCATCAACAGTGACTCAAGACGTCATCGACATTTTCTTTAAATGACCATACCTTATTTTTCTTGTTGTTTAAATAAATCCTTTAATTGACTAAATGGTAGCATACACTTTTAATAGCTTCACATAAGAAAATTTTTGAGAAAAGTAATTGAAAATTAGGAAAATATTGATCACTATGTGGATTATGGATTTTGTGCATAGAAGGGAAATAAACATTGCCCGATAGACTCCTGTGCGTTGAATATGCATCATGACCCATAAGTTTTTACATGGGTTTTGGGTATAAAACTGGATTAATGTGTAAAAACGTGATGTTTTTATCACGGCTGAACCAAAAGTACTCAAAACTTTCAAATAGGATCAGAGTAACTTTAAAATTTATGTTTATCTGATATCCTGAAAATCCACTAACCAACGAATCTTTTGATGTTGAAAATTGGAATTTGTTTTTTTTTAATTGATTACTCGGGATAAGTCGTATGCCTTGCATTTACAGGCATTGTTTAGGAAGTAAATATCCTTTTGAGTAAACAGTTTTGTTTAGAGAGAGTTGTTTGTTTGTTTTTACAATTCGTTAAAAATATGCAGAGTGAAAGACCTGAATAAATTGCATAAATCATGAAGAAGCTAATAAATCCACATGAATCTTTTAAGTGCAAGTCAAATACGACGTTCTATCTACGACTCATAATATCCATTTCAAATAAAATGTTTTCAATGTGTTTGTCAATGGTGGCGAGGCAAACTGTCAACCAGGTGGGGTTGCCAGCCTTGGCAATTTTTTCGTAATGATGGCTTGATGATGATTTCGTAAAATAATGACAGTTATTTTGAATATTGAAGCTATTATTCGAACGAACTGTCATCATTATACAAAGCTACTGTCATGAAAATTATCGGTGTGTATCTTGGTAGGGATTATATAGTCAAAGATACATACGCAATGAATTTATTATATGTGAGTTGTAGATAAATGGTTTTAAAAGGCCAGAAGAGCTAGAAACTAGTTCAAATTAAAAAAGGCTACTTACTTACGTACTTATAGTTAACCATTTATTATACTTTTTGTGTCTGAAATTATATATGGATAATTGCAACCATATTCATCATCATTGGGTCTACGAACTCTGCTGTCACTGTTGTTCACAACCTGCAAATACGAAAAAAATCGATGAAGAAGAGAGACGAAAAATTGCAGTAAAAAATCCAGACCTGTTCGAAGATGACCAGTGCAAGGTGCACAAAGCCGGGCCCGCTGGCAGGAACCTCCCAAAATGGGAATAAAAAGTCGGTAATGATTATTGCAGTTTGTTGCGAAATACCTACGAGAGGAACCGAGATGGCGCTTTAATGGATTGCGATTTGCGATGGGAAACTACATTGTATTGCCGCTTACCGCTATCTACCGAAAATGACATTTTGGATAAATTCGTTTTTAATGTTTCAATTTGCAATGTGCAGTTGCGTAACTTTAAAGCGGCGAAGCTTCAGTTCACATCATTGCTGTTCCTATTCAACCATAATTGCTTGAAATACTGGAGGATATTATATATAAATAAGCTAAATAAGTTTTAAATTTTAGTAGTTAGATTAAAACATAACTAGTGCTATTTGTGCAGTCTCTACGAAACTTCCATCGTTCTTTGTTTAAAATCACTTAAAGGGAATGAATACAAATTTGATCTGTTATTAAGAATAGATATTACAAAGAGAATACTACCAACATGAATGACTAATACACAATCTTCGGCGATCGTTCACCTCAAATTCAATTAATTTCGTACAATGGTCATGTTAGCATTAAATTGAGGCCCGAGGCGTTTAGTCTCCTCTAAAGTTCTGAATCCATCCTAGCATAAGCGGTAATCTCATCATCACCACCTATGTACGTATTTGGTTAGCGAGTTCGCCCACGGATAAAAATTCCTTCGCTGCTCGATCAAAATGCTCGAGAACAATTTGTCGAGTGTCAACGAGAAAAAATTCGAGAAGATACCAATCAGCCACACCCGCGCAATTGACAAAGAAAGACACACCATGGTATACGTATAAAAACATAACTACAATGTCGTATAAACATGAACTTGCATAAATGAATAATAAACTTTTACATAGTTACCTAAATTTAATTTTAGCTTATAAGCAGGCATTTCTTTCGAGGGAGCTAGCAACATAATTACGTCCAATATATTGGAATAAATTAATGTTGCAAATTTATATTTTTTAATTCTTACACATTTGATGTGAAGACCGAAAGGGTGAGAAAGAGGCTGAGGATTGAGGTTTATATTTCCTGTCTTATGAAACGGCCATGTCAAATAACTAATGTCTAATTCCATTACGTATTGAGTGCACAATTAGAAACAAAAATTAAAACGTGTATTGATTTCTTTAAACCTTATATTTTAGAAGTTCTGTATTAGCAAATTGATTATCATAAAAACGCGAAACTAAAAACAATCTCCCTCCCCAACATCAGATCAAAGTCCGACATGCGTCCGAGTTTTTGAAGCTGTACAGAGTCTACATTAACGTGCACGTTGTCGTAACCGTCGTCCATATACTATCAAGGCAATAACTTATATTAAGCTTTATATAGCCTAAAAGGTGGCCAAATTATAACAGAATCTGATGCTGATAAAATAGAAATCTAGACATTTTCACTTGATATCACTTTTTCCTAGACCGTAAGACAAATATCTAACACATAGTAAACAGGCTGTATACTAAGATGAAATTAAATCACATTACAAAAAGAAACACTTGCAAAATATACAAAACTCAAAACAAAAATAACAAGGCAAAAAGTAGTAATACAATATTAAGAGAATTAAGTGAACAGTTAGAGAACATGTCGGTAATTGTAGTGCATAAATGGGTTATTAAATTATAGTTTTTGACGAATACCTGTTTCTATATAGAATATTAATGGTTTTCTAAAATATTTTCTAAAAGAACGTTTAAAAATAAATCAGTGGATATCATTTTCCTTATTTTCTTCATTTGTTTGCGCAATTTATAATATTATTATTTGGCGACTTCTCAAAGGTTAGCGTAATCGACTGTATTATCGACATAATCAATATTAGATTGATTACATGAGCTTGTAATCCCTATTAAATCCCTATTAAAAAACCTATTAAAAAAATAAATGATTTTTGATACTGGTGATATGATAAAATTGTTAATTTTCTTACTGCAAAGTTTATTGCCATTTGCTTTGAGGTAGAAATGGAGGAAGAATAGAGAAGAGAACTTTAAACGAAAAATACTGTGAACTCATAAAGCAATGCACACCCAATGGAACTGTTGCTCAAAATTGGCGGAGATGATTTCTTATACTATCAGTTCAAGATTAATGTATTGTCAAGTAGATTTTCTTGTGCTCAGCTCCAGTAATTTTTAGAAGCCAATGATCCATTAGATGTGAAAACTTTGTATGATCGTAGATTTTCTTCGCATTGCTTAGCTATTGAATTAGCTAAATGAATTGGAAATTAGGATTATTGGTGTACTTATATCATGAATAAAATGAATATAATCGATAAAAGGTCAATTATTTTCTTGCATTAGTTATTCCATGGTATTACTTGTATTACTTATGTATAGGGTAGCATATTAGTACCCTATAACTTGAATTTGGCCACAACGTAAAACGGTAAGAGATGATAAATAATAAATATAAAGACTGTATTGTGTTATTTTTGAATTCATATTTTCAAGTAACTCTGTTTCGGCGATCAATACCTATCACTATTCACATACAAAATAATAATATTTTATAGATAAAAAAGTCCTTAGCATCAATGGTTATAGTATAGCTAATATAATATTTTATGAAAAGTGAGATTTAAAAAAAACATATAAACTATTTAACTTGGTATCGGTTCCTGTCAAATTAGAATGATTGTAATTGCAAACAACTGTTCCGATAAAAACATTTTTTGGTAATAATGGCATCAAAGGAACTTTACTCTCATATCAAATTAAATTGAAAAAAAAACGTAAATGATTAAATATCTTAATAACAAAATTAACCTTTGATTTATTATTGCGTTTGGATTCAGACAAATAAATAAAATGTCTTTGCCAAAAAGTGCTTTTTCAATGTGTACCCTCAAAACTCTAATCGCATATTCGATACTTTGTATATTAGACAGATAGATAGGTAGATAAATGAAAATGTTTAACAACGTATTTTGTTAAATTAATATTATAGGTTAATAATGTGGTGATATACAGGCGGGATATAATTTGTAAATAAATCAAAAATTACAACCACAACCTGGATTTGAACCAGGGACCTTTGCGTATCTACTAGGCCTCAGTAGCTCAGATGGGAGAGCATTGTGCTAGAAACGCAAAGGTGCCTGGTTCAAATCCAGGTTGTGGTTGTAATTTTTGATTTATTTAAAAATTTACCTCCCGCCTGTATATAACCATATTATTACACTACATTACACTAGTAGATATTTCTGAAAAAGGAAAACTCCACTCTGTCGACACTGTTGTCGATAATTTCTCGAGTGTGAAATTTGGTGATGCCAATCAATCACTCCCGCGCGGACGACAAAGAAGACATAAGACGAAGGTGACGATAATGAAATAATAATAACATCGATAAATAAAGAAGGAAAAAAAAGTTGAGGCGAGAGGTGGGCCTACTTCATTATTCATTACCGATGTGGCCAGGGTAAGGGCCTCTGCGTGCGTTCTGAGGCCAGTTATTTCGACTGTGCCGGCCGGTCACTGACCGGAGGTAACACTTGCCGGGGTTTTGACGTAGCCGCGCCGGTGGCGTCAAGGGAGGAGGACCCTATCCCACTGAAATGCGAATACCCTCAGCACGCACCCACCAAGTGCCAACCACCTTTCAACCTGTTCTCGTTTTATAATTTTTTTGCCGAATGGGAAATGAGACGGGAGTCATCATAATTGCTGCAGAGACTGATGAGTTATGTCTCATCTCATGAATGTAACCGCACCTACCTACGCGGTGTTTACCAAGGTCGCACCTGTTTTAAAGAATCAGTTGTCGTAACCAGTAAACATTAAACTTCTTTTCCCTTACTTTTCTATTTAGTTAATTTCTGCATTAGCTGGAAATATTTATTCTGTGCAACTGCCACATATAAAAGTAACAACAGAAACTAATAGTAACAACAAATTTTGGTTATTTGAAATGAAAGGAAAAAAAAATATATATACCTACAAGTTAATCAAATTTACCCCAACCTAAATTATCCGTCAACCGTAAAAATGTTCTAAAATTTGTTTGAACAACAGTGTTTTGGTTTTAAACGAGCTATTGTTTAGATATATTTTTAATATACATATATGTGTTATATTTTCTAACATAACAGCCTGTATATTTTTTAAATTTTGCATTCTAAGGTTCATTCTGAGAATTTACAGTAGGAATCATTTACTTTTTAAATAAAAAGCGCCAATTTTTCAGTTATAAGCTATTAGTCAAAACTCATAAACTTTTATTTTAACCAAAAGAATATAAAAATTATAAAATATAACAAAACATTTAAATAGAATTAAGTTAAATGTTTAAACTGCCAAATTAAAAGAATGCACATTTATTATGATGGAAAATATTCTTAATTTCAAGTTTATGGGTTTGTTATAAAAATATTCTATATAAAATTGTATATTAATTCTATATAAAAATAAATGATTCCTACAAAACATTCTTAGAATAAATCCTAACAAAATATATATATATATATATATATATATATATATATATATATATATAATATATGGAATATGACGTAAATAGAATCCAAGTGAGAAGTAATTTTTAAAATTAATTAAAAGGATACGGTCTCAGCCCGGATTCGAACCGGGGCCTTCTTCCTTGCCGGGGAATTGCTCTACCGCTGAACTACTGAGCCCGGTCGGAGGATATAGATTTAATTCGTCATTTCAAACGATAGTAACAGTACGGGTTGCTGTCTAACTACTATTATCATGACATCTATTGGACACTGGTGGAAATTGGTTCATGGTATGTCAAGGTTAATCGCAAATCTTGCTAGTGGAAAGTAGGAAACTGGTTTAATCGGTTTAAATATACTATATATGGAATATGACGTAAATAGAATCCAAGTGAGAAGTAATTTTTAAAATTAATTAAAAGGATACGGTCTCAGCCCGGATTCGAACCGGGGCCTTCTTCCTTTTTCCACTGGTGGAAATTGGTTCATGGTATACCATGAACCAATTTCCACCAGTGTCCAATAGATGTCATGATAATAGTAGTTAGACAGCAACCCGTACTGTTACTATCGTTTGAAATGACGAATTAAATCTATATCCTCCGACCGGGCTCAGTAGTTCAGCGGTAGAGCAATTCCCCGGCAAGGAAGAAGGCCCCGGTTCGAATCCGGGCTGAGACCGTATCCTTTTAATTAATTTTAAAAATTACTTCTCACTTGGATTCTATTTACGTCATATTCCATATATAGTATATTTAAACCGATTAAACCAGTTTCCTACTTTCCACTAGCAAGATTTGCGATTAACCTTGACATACCATGAACCAATTTCCACCAGTGTCCAATAGATGTCATGATAATAGTAGTTAGACAGCAACCCGTACTGTTACTATCGTTTGAAATGACGAATTAAATCTATATCCTCCGACCGGGCTCAGTAGTTCAGCGGTAGAGCAATTCCCCGGCAAGGAAGAAGGCCCCGGTTCGAATCCGGGCTGAGACCGTATCCTTTTAATTAATTTTAAAAATTACTTCTCACTTGGATTCTATTTACGTCATATTCCATATATAGTATATTTAAACCGATTAAACCAGTTTCCTATATATATATATATATATATACATATATACATTGTGTTATTAGAAAACGAAAATGGTTGCAAATTTCCAGAATAAAATGAACCAATATATTAAAAATTAATTTAAACTAAAAAAAACAACTTTTGTTGCTATAGTGTTAAAAAATTGTTTGCGTTTGGAAATTTATTTAAGTTTTCCGGTAATTTTGACTAATTTTGATTTATTGCTTATAACTATAAATGCCCATTTTATAAAAAAATATTCTTACAAAAAATTCTTGGAATTAATCTAAGAAATAAAAAATAAAACAAAAATATACAAGTAGTGTAAAGCCTCAGTATCCAAACTAAATGTAAGTTACCCCAATGGGGAACACTTAATATCGAACACTTTTTATACGTAGCAATTTAGGTTAGATTAATACATATAGCTAGATAGCCATCAGCCTAGGTTTATACACAAGTTCCTATTAGGTGCTGTTAATTAATAGAAAAAATAGACAATATATTTGCAGTTTCTATCAAGGTATTTAAGCTTACCAAATTTGTTTAACCCTTATAACGACATATAAGGTCTTGTCGGAAATTAAGCACTTCCCTCCAGTATTCAGTCACTTCTGATCTATTAGTCAGCTACAACATCGTGTAGTTAGCCCATATATAACTTTTATCCAACAAAAAATAATATTTAAATATTTCATGAATTCTTTAATTATCAAGTTAGGTGGAGTTGGTTAAAGATAAATAATGCTTTATATCTACTTAGACTCTCTCTCTCTCTCTGTCTCTCTATTCTCCAGAAGGCATTATTAAAAAATGATTCATTGACTTTGCAGTGTCGATATTTTTCATGATTCTTGAGTTTTCGGTATTGATGACCGTCTGATTTTCATTCTGTTTTGAATAGCCGTCATTGCTTGAGTTAGTTGGGCCTCAGCATATCGTCTAATTGATCTTTGTTACACATTCGACCAGACTTTATATGCCCAATGATTTTCCTAATTCATTTGTTATTTATTAGGTAAATATAATAATAATAGTTACGTATTGAAGGGCTGAAAAATGGAGCCACGAAAACCAGAAGACCGCAGGTTTAAGTTATAGCAATTAGCAACAACTGTTGCCTCTTCACGAATGTCCTCTATTTGTACACCTTAAGGAGAAAGAAAACCACGCTAACAAAAATTGTTGTAAATTGAAAACAAATCTGATGTGGTCAGGCACATGACTTTATCATACTACATATAAAATTAGTTTACCTGCATGAGATTCTATTTGATCGAGGTAGGTACTGTCTGCATTAAACTAAACTAGTTACACGGGATTTGACAGATATTCTGATTCTATTGACAGTAGGTATTGTCAAAGCATCAGCGTTTGACACTATCTACTGTCATCAGAATGAAAATATGTATCAAATCTTGGCTAACTAGTTTTATATTAATGCGGCCTATTTCGCCCAAATAGAATTTGCTCATGCAGCTAAACCAATAATTTTACCGAAAAATGTCATAGACATAAATTATACAAAATTTCCTCTATGTTAATTTATTATTTAACCATTTGACGAAATTACAGAAACGGCGGCACGATCGTTGAAAATGCTAAGAGTAAACATCCATTACATTTAAACGTGTGAAATGCCCAGCTAAATTGTAAAAGATAACTCAGGACAATTTTATAAAGAAATACTTTATGGTTTGGTATGACTAATCATTTGCCAAACTGAATCGGTTGTAACTTACTCATTGAGAAATGCTGACACGATTAATTATAACACCAATAATAATAAATTAAAAGTATCTTAAAAGCTAATGGTTAGTTTTGATCTTTACAGTTTAGTCGATATCCCTATCCAATGATAATAATTCACAGAACTGTATTTCATTTATACTACATATAGGTAACTAACTATTGAATCAGACGATGAGTTTCAATACTCCACGGTTCAAGTCACGATTGGTAACATTGGCAATTTAACTAAATATCAATTCTAGAAACCACCAATACACCATTGGTACGATCAATACGGACTATTACAAGGCTATTACAGCATGAATACCATTGTACCTGAGCATCACCACGGGCATATTCAATTTCTTTTCAATGCCAAATCTCTCCATCCCGCATAACAATAATCTCCACAAGCAATCTGGCGCGAAGGCTACGAAGACCGATCGTTACTCTTTTGTAAATCAATTTTTTTTAGTTGTGTTTGCGATCGCATCAAAGTATCGAGTTTCACGAGGAGGCAGTCCCGATACCTACTCGAGATTTAAGTGAATAAAATCACCTCCTACACGTCGGTTTCAGGTAGCTTCCGTCTTCCATGGTGAAAAACAGATGCGTTTAGCTTGTATGTCTGTTCAGGGTATACAGTTAGGTCGCGACCTCTTGAACCACCTGCCTGGATCGGGTAACCTTAGGCACGATGTGTTTCCGTGGGAGACGATAGAGGTCGCTATCGATAATCGATTTGATCGACGGAGTGTGGCCGTTTAGCTTTCTTCGTAATTAAAATCTGGTTTTTGCATTGATTGCGCACTGGTGTGTGAGATGCAATGCCGGTGCAATAAATTGGGGCGAATGCATGAGAGTTGGGAGTTTATTAATGTGTGACGGGGGTCGGAGGTCGTTAGGATGCCGTGATGATATGGGAAGATGATTGGATAAAGGGATAAAGATCAAGCAGATGTGCGTTTCTGAAGATTTGCAATTTGATATTTTGCATAGCGAATGGTGTTGTATATGATGTCTTATCACACAGCAGTGTGTATTCGGTTGCCTATGGCTGGGCAGTTGAAGAGCCTGTTCAGGGTGATGGCCAGTGTAAAACCACATGTTGTATGCAGAAGACGCAAATAAATAATATACTAACTAGAAGAGTTGTTTAATTACAAACAATATATGACATGGCGCAGTCGGTAATTAGAAAGTGTTAGAAGAACTCTGGTGATGGTCAAATTCTTCGAATGGTCCTAGAAACGTGAAGAAGCAAATAAAAGAAGAGAAAAAGAAGATTCAACACGCGGTTGGTAAAGAACAACATCTCATTTTAAGAACATTTTAAGGAAAGGTAAAGAAGGTAATATAGATAGAGATTTGATGCTTTTGGAATATAGAAATACACCAGTGTTAGGTACTAATTATTCACCATCTCAGTTATTGTTAAGTAGAAGAACCAGAACAAAATTAGAAATCAGTGACCATCTATTACAACCCAAAGTAGTTCAAGATTTTGATAGAGTGTTGAAAAATAAAACTAGTAAAAGTAAAGAGTATTATGATAAATCGTCAAAAAATATCAATTGTAATTTTGAGAAGGGTGATAATGTAGTTTATCAGAAAGATAAAATTTGGAAACCTGCTATTATTGTGAATGAGCATGATTCTCCAAGATCTTTTATTGTTCGTGATGAAAATAATAGATTGAAACGAAGAAATACGATACACATAAGAAAGTCACTAAATAAACCATATGTAAGAGATAAAAATGTTGATATACTGTTGCCTGCTCAGAGAAATAACTATTGGGCTAGATATGATCCCAAACTGGTTAATGATGAAAATTTACCATCCATTATCCACCATGATACCAATAATGAAAATTATGAAGGGACATATATTACTAAGTCAGGAAGAGTGTCAAAGCCTCCCACCAGATTATGTTACTAACTTAGTATAAGAGTTTATAATTGTATTGTATGAGATTTGTTATAAGAATTTGTAGTTGTATATATGAATTTAATTTCAAAATGTGCTACTAATTTATCGTACGAATTTATATTGTATTTGTTTTATTATGGATTTATTATTATTATTTTCTTAGTTTGGTTATACTTGGTATTGTAATTGATAGAGGTTTTTCTTGGGTAGAATATTGATTATATCAGATATATGTTTATTGGTATGTAAAGAATTAAAGTTTTGTTAAAAAGGGAGATGTTGTATATGATGTCTTATCACACAGCAGTGTGTATTCGGTTGCCTATGGCTGGGCAGTTGAAGAGCCTGTTCAGGGTGATGGCCAGTGTAAAACCACATGTTGTATGCAGAAGACGCAAATAAATAATATACTAACTAGAAGAGTTGTTTAATTACAAACAATATATGACAAATGGTATACAGAAACCATAAATGGCAGAATGATACTGTTTTGTTTCTTATTTCTTACACTTAATTTGATTTCACAAAAATTCCAGCGCGTATAGTAATGAATCTTGAACAGCTTATTATTAAAAAAAACTCTGGCACTTAAATTAGTAAGATTATTTATTTATCTCAAAATTCAAGTTCCTACATAAAAAAATTGAGAAAAACAAATTAGAAAAATTTAAAAATTTTGTGGATTAAAACTTTGTTAATAGATACTACAATCTATACTTCAGTTATGAACAATAATGATATTTAATAAAATTTTTACAGACAATTAAAATATGTTTAATTGTATTTTTTTTTATCTAATGGTTTTGGGACACTCACGAAATACAAGCTGATTATTATGTGTTCCACAGTGGAAAACAAAAATGGAATAAAAACTACAAACTCATCAAGGTTGTGTATTAGTTAAGTAACAATCAACACCTTAGAGAACTCAAAATGCAATAGGAAGATAATAGTTTATTGGAAAGTGAGAATTATAATGTCCAACTAATGAGTTATACAGTGTGGCCCCCGAAAGACCAAACTACAAGTGAGGAAAAACAACCGAGACACCTAAATAACTTTTGAAGGGATGGAGATTTCGGATTGAGATTTACAGGGTTAGAACGCTCATTTTGTCACACCCGGGGGTCGAGGGCACGGACGCGCGAAAATCTTAAATACCAGTGTATTTGGGTCGTGTGACGTTTCGTTTGAAAGGGGTCTTCGAGACGAGAATAACAAAATATTGTCGCTGTCGCTATAATTTTTGTTCGCAGAGTTATGATCATTTAAACATTGAGATTTTCATTCTTTAGGTATCTGCTATTATGCGTCATATTGACATTCAAAAATCCGTTTCATCTTTTTATCATCGGATAGCCTGTTGCCAAACTGTACGGTGCACATTTTGAACAATTAATTAAATAAACTTACACACTTGCCTTGGCACGCGCACACGCACGTACACGCACGCACACGGACGCACATCCAAAATCTCTAACACTTTAGATGTTATTTAGGTGTCCCGGTACTTTTTCTCCATCCAGTATATACATACACTAGACCAACATTAAATATTATTAAAAATCCACATTTACAAGGATTTTTTAAAGAACAAACTGTTTCAGTTGTCACCTTTCCATAGTTTGCAAGCTCTCTGTATAATAGCCGTTTCACACTAGTTTAAAGTGACTTTTACATCTTAGATTACGGGGGAAAAGCTGCTTCTTAACGCCCGCGCGGGCGTTAAGGGTTGCCTTGGGTTATATGTTAAATATATCAAATATTTGTCATTCAAATTGTAAATTTTAAGTCATCATGTTAATTATTGGCGATTAACGTTATAAGTTTGACAATTAATTGTCTGTGTTGTCTCTGGGCAATGTCCATTATTGGCGATTAAGGTTATAAGTTTGACAATTAATTGTCTGTATTGTCACTCAACTCCGAATTGTTTCTATTATTATTCAACTCCGTAGATACGCATGTCACTTGATAACGTCAAAATATTTATTAATATTATTCAAACGGAGGAACAAAACCTTGTAGGACATTAAATTGTGTATGCACCTCCGGCATTACATTACTTGAAAAAACGCATAAACATCCGTGTAATGCCCTTGGTACATAAATAACTATTGCATCTGTAAGATCTTTAAAGAATGTGCTTTTGATGTTGATATATTTACATTGCATACTATTCCATTCTATTT
The DNA here is from genome assembly GCA_964023965.1 of Melinopterus prodromus. Lineage (NCBI taxonomy): Eukaryota > Metazoa > Arthropoda > Insecta > Coleoptera > Scarabaeidae > Melinopterus > Melinopterus prodromus. Next base: position 61,634,170 of record OZ030391.1, on the reverse strand, counting down.
TGTTTATCAAAAGAGCCGCAATCTCACAATTCACCTATGCACGTGTAAAACCGAATCAATTGCACAATCGACTTGATGTAAATATAAGCTGTAAGCCACAAACTAAACGGGTTTAACAAAATTACAAATGTTAACAGCTCGAGTTGCCATATAAATCTTATGAAATTTGTGACTTGGCATTTAATGATTCCTTGTTTTAGTTGTTTGAAATGTCGCACGTACCTGAGATATGCTAATATGTTCCGGGCGTAATGGTACAACATATCACATGACTATGTAGTATGTACAATACCTACGTTCTCATATGGGCCGCAAGTTATCCAATCAAGTCGTTTATAACGTTTATAAATCCGACTGGAACCGTAATGTTAGTCACAAGAGTAATGGATCTCAGCAATTATGTTCTTGTCTGCGGAATCTATCGAGTTGTTTAAATATTAAAAAAAATCTCTTTCGAATAACATGGGTTTAATGTAAAACTTTGATGTTTCATTGTAGACAAGAACCTTTAAATTTTATTTTTAACACCGCAATAATTATCCACAATAATTATAAGCATTTCAACTACATATGTCTCGGCAATATATAATTACATAACGTAATTACCTTTAGACCATAACACAAAACTTTTTCAATACTCTTAAATTACAGACAGATATACTTTATTATACAAACAGCGCTTGTGAAAGTGCATGAACAGTTCACACCCTAAAACTGAATATAAAAATTAATCACCGTGGAGATTGTACTAGACAATTTATATGATTTATGTGTAATTAGTAACCTGTAACGAGGTGTATATCCAGTAGGACCAATGGATATCCAATAACTCAAATCTATTGAAAAGCATTTAGTTCTTTGAAAAGTGTAGACTGTTTGTCATAAATTAGAATAGTTATCGTTGTGTGGATGTAGATTAATGATAAGAAAATTTGTGATTTATTGTTTAGCGATTAATGCATGATGAATTGATGTAAAATAAACTATTTGTGCGAAAAGCGTTGATTTGTAAAATTATTCAACTGAAACGGAAACTATACTTTACTTTCGTATTGTATAATTTTGAACTAACCCTAATTAACAACTAACCCTAATTCTTATTTTATTAATTTCAGGGTAGTTACTGAGTTTTGCGAATTACAATAATTAAACATTTTTATTATTATCGTGGAAAAATTGCGTGGCCGAAATAGATTGAGCTTAATGAACTATTTCTGATGTTGATTTTTTATATAATAATAAATAATGATACATAGTATGAATAGTGTAGTATGAGTAGTATGAATAGTGATATATAATAATTAAAAAAATTGTACACAGAAATAAAACGTCGTGTGTACAATGTTTCCATTCACTTGTCTTTCGTATAGTTAATTTAATAAATTATAGAGTTTTCTACAATATTAAGAAAAAATCATCCTATGCCAGACTCATGGCAAGGCTTATACATTATCTTGTATATCCCTTTGTTCTTCAGGAGTGGTGCAATATCTTTTGAGTTTGACAAATAATCCTTCACCTCAGCTGGTGCTCTGTACCTTACCGCGATTCCAGATTTCTTGGGTAAACTACCGATTCATTCTGATTGGCCGCTTACGAGGAGTAAACAAAGAAACCCCTGTGACTCTTGCAGCTCCTGTGGTAGGTCTCTTTGTCTGTCGCACCGTATGTCAGACTTCGTGTATTCATTCTAACTTAGAATAAGAAAATTATGAAGCTATAAGTCGGACATTGCCTCTATGTTTAAACACAGATTGCATACAAAAAGGCTTTCTGAAAGTAATATTTTAAAATAGTTGTTACTGTAAAAACCCTAAATATGGCCAAATCTAGGATTAACGGGGTGATCCGTAACCAATATGAATTGGTAAATGTCCGAAAAATGGTATTTATCAATATAATTTCGGGCTTTTACCAAGACATAGCGGTTAATCCTAGATTTGACCCATACATAATGGTAAAATCTAGAATTTACTGGTTCGTGTTGGCCCTGTTGGTGAACCTCAGATGTATTTATTTGCGCAGACACTTGCCTGTACTTAGTTTAGATCAGAGCAACAGATGGCGACAGCAACAGGCAACAACATTGGATCACATATATTGCTGTTGTTGACAAGTCAAATAAAAATAACATTGATCTATAAAAAATAACATGTACGCACGCTGCATGTTGCAGGAGTAAATAGGACTGTAGAAACCCTATCAACAGCTGATTAAATTAAAGAGTTCAAGGGCTGGTATTTTCATCTACCTGCAAAGTCATCAATGGTTAACAGACAGATCTGTCAGATTTGTTACGTCATTTTAGTCCGTTCAAAGAGAAGATATGTCGGAGGTGGTGAATGGGTCGCGTATCGTCCGCCTGGTGTTCACTCTGTGTCACCGCCGCCGGTTCATCTTCTCATTTAACAAGCTAAAATAGCGCAACAAATCTATGTAAAGATATCAGCACTAAGTGAAAAATATCTGTATATTAGAGCAGTCTAACTCTATTTGTGCTTTGAGTTGGTATTGGTGGAGAGGAAAAACTTATCGCACCGCTTTTACCAGGATGTGAAAACATACGTTATTTTGTTAGCTAGAAAGATTTTGTAAAGACAATAGGTGCATTAAACCAAGGATCCTAAATTTCGTGTGGTAATTATATTTTTCGGTGAATTGCCGGAGTACGTAAAATTATTATTTCCAAATATTAATTATAAACTAATATCAATTATAAAATAAATTAATATAATTTAATTATAAAATATAATATATAAATAGTAATCCTATTTATAGCAGCAATTTAAAAAGGGGACAGTCAAACATCTTGATTATAGTATTTAGTATAAAATAATTTAAATTCTTTACCGACTCACAAAACAACAACGATTGGTTTTACAAACAACGAACATCTGTTTAACTCGTAAATTCACCTGTAGGTAAATGGGTTCTGATTTAAAATTTATGTTATTGGCTCCGATAAATCGATCTCCGTGGCCAAATCCCGTTCCCATCTCCTATGCATTCAATATAAAAATATTAGCTATGCGTTTTCAAATAATATCATTTGACAGGTGAATTGAGGAGTGGAAAGAGTGGAAAGCTTTGATAACAAAAACACAGTAAACAAATATCCCGGTGTTAAAATAATATCCGGATAAAAAATGATTATTGTTTGTCAAACCAGGCTCAAAATACAAATAAATAATAAAGAAACAAAAATAAAGTACAATGTTTAATGGTTAATTATTGTTCAGATTTTTTTATTATCATAAATATCAGTAAATTACCAACGGTAATACATATTAACGGTAAATTGCCTTTGGTAATTTAAGGTGTAAATTAGTGTCATAAAAAAATCAGCATATCCCTACATGACACACATCTAGCTAGGGCCACAGATGTGAACAAGAACTTTCAAGGAAGCTAACCGTATAGAAAAAAATCTAGGGAATCGTTTGTGCTAAATTTGCAGTTGTGTGAGCCATGCCAAAGAATTTCCTTAAAAAATACCTTTATTATATTTAAAATATTATCGACTGTTTGGATAAACTTACGCAATCTTTGAATCCGAATTAAACCTGAATTCATTAAAATTCAAAATTATATTTTATCAACAATAGATAATTCAACCAATACACATAGAATACGTATTAGTAAAACTATAACAACAATAATAAATAGTAAATACACAACAACAATTCAGAATAATACCCAACAGGTACCTGGCTTCACCTTTTATTCAAGCAACGCACTAATAATACGCTCCCCACTATGCTGTGTCAACGTGCGGTTGCAGTCCATGCGCATTTTTTGTTTTCGTCCGTGCTAAACCGTTTGTAACCCCAGGTACGTAGTAACATAGCGTCTTACAATTTTTACGCGTCTCTCTATGTTTGCTATCAAAGCTATCGGTGTATTGACTTAAAACCGTGATAAATTTGTGATATTTGATGTTAGTTGTGTACCCATTGACTTTTTGTTCATTCTTCGTCGATTTTGAAGCGACGAATTGCCGGTATAAGGTAAGATGCTATTCTATTGCGTAATAGCTGTTGTTTTTGTTTGAATGCAGGTGTGTTCAAGTCGTTTTAGTGTTGATTTACGATAAATACATGCCAAAGAAATTCTTTAAAAAATACTTATATTAGGTACATTTAAAATATTATCGCTGCGAATTAAAAAAAAAGTGTTATGTTTGGTTAATGTTACGCAATCTTTATTTTGATTTTAAGAATCAACGTGTGTTTATTGTGTGGTATTTAATAAAATAAAAGTACTTATATTTTCTTGCAGTACCCACTCGTACCTACTTCACAGTGATAATGTAATTCACCTACTCATTATAGTACACAAACTCATAACAAAACTATTTCCGCGCACAGAGCTAATAAAACATTTGCGGTAAATTTTGGTATGGTGAATCATTAAAACTAGCTTACACCAATATCATGAGGTAAATCCTAGGATTAACCGCTATGTCTTGGTAACAGCCCGAAATGATATTGATAAACACCTTTTTCGGACATTTACCAATTCATATTGGTCAATTAACGCGTTAATCCTAGGTTTGACCGTATTTCGGGCTTTTACAGTAACATAGTCATTCCGAATAGGAAATTCTTCTTATTGACCTTTCCTCAATAAAAGTTCGTGAGGTGTGAAATTTATGTGGGAATGTCGAAGAGTAGACTGAGATCGAAACTGACCCAGAGAGGCGGAAGCGGCGTTGTCCCTAATAGCAGACTCCGACCGTGGAAAGTGAAACAGTAACGTGCCCTTGTTTTCAATTTTGTGATCTCCTTTTCAGCGGGTTTACTTTTGCTTTCAGCCGGTAACCCAAATATGCCCTCATTCCAAAGACGATATTATCTAGGGAGGCGAACGACCACACACACATACATACCACACTGCTATGATACGCTCGCGTGCAGCTCGCAGCTGTAACGTACTCGTAATTCATTTATTAAAGGACCTGCTCGTTATATTTTATTTACTGCGGTGGCACTAGAAATAATATGTACTTCGGTAACTGATTGTCTGTCTAGACTCTAGACTCTAGTAGATTGGGTTGCTATTATGGTATTTAGATAAAGTGTAAATGTTTGATTGGTAACCGTTTTTTTTCGTGTTGTCCGCAATGTCTGTCTTTTTTATATTTAGTGGTCAATTTATTTGCACTAACCCAAAGTTATTAAGTACATATATAGGGTAAAGGCTTGTCTTGATAAATGTGTTCCCGAATTTTCTTTAAATCTATCAATATCAATCGTGTGCGAATTCATGCTACTGTCTCCCCTCGTCAGCAAAACCTTCCGCCTGTTCCGGAGAACTGTGACAAAAATCGCAACCGGTACCGAAAAGCTGTGACAAAAAATCGCAACCTCCCAAAGAACAAAAAAAGAACAAAAAGTAACAAAAAAATTATCTGTTCCAATAACAAATTACCTCGTGGCTGGGGTACAAAACAATTAAATTATTTAAAGCGAAGAGTAATTAAATAGGATAAAATAAATAAATAAAGTAGTAACTAAAATGAAGACAGCTTATGCTCTGAGGATATTAAAACTTGATTTAGACTTTGCTGTGCTAGTATTTTGTATAAAAATTAAGACGATTATCGGTGGAACAGGCTCCGATCATACAACTTTTTTTATTGGATCCGCGATTAGTAAATATAAAATTCTGAAATTAAAAGATATGCTCGGCATCTTTGGTTAAACGGATTAAAATATATGTTTATTGTTTTTTTACGATTATCTCGGGAATGATCTATCACACTTTTCTTTTCGTTTTGTTTACCATGAATTATCCCACAAAAACATCTATACAGTTATTATCGTCAATTTAGTTTAGGCGGTGTTTCCGCGCAACCCTGTGTTTTATTAATTCGCTGTGATACTGTCTAAACTAACGCGTTGATAGAAAAAACCTATAGTATTATCGTGAAAATTTTCATAACTAACCAAATGAAAAAAGTGTGAGATAAACGCAAAAAAAGATAAAAACTGGTTTTGGTTTGTTTAAACAAAAGATGTCCAGCATTTTTTCTAATTATATTTTCAGAATTTTATGTAGGTACCAAAAAATTCTATCCAAGCCAACTGGATTGAGGAACTCCTCAATCCACTGATTTTTCAGCTCTGACACCTGGACTAATGTGATATTTATAAAAATTTAAGTCAAATAAATAAAAAAATAATAATGATTATTATTATTTGTTTTATATTTATATTATTTAAATCATTTATTTATTTCATCTATGGGGATGTTTGATATATTGTTTAAAACATTATATATAAGAACTTTTGTTTCTTTTTTTATAATTTGGCGGTGATTGTTCTTCAATTCTTCACCGTTGCCTCTTTAGTTTTACATCTTTACCTTTAGTTGGGAAATTTTGATATATTGTTTAGAATGTCTAATAATACTTAGAATAGAAAACAAATAAACAAAAATTTATTTTGTTTGGAAATGGGACCCAAAGTAATTTATGTATGAAATGAGTATTGCTAGTATTTCTAGTTACATATTAACGTTAAGTGATTTATGTTCAAGTAGAAATTTTCCTAATTTTCTGTTTTCTTTTTTAGGTAAGCAATTACTACAGTATTGTAGCTGAATCCAAACAAGTAAGTATTCTACGAAATATGGCAGTGTGTTTGAAATTTTGAAATTTAAATTCAATTGACAGTGGGACATTAAATTAATTAAAGCAAATTAACTAGTAGACGGACAAACTAACAGCTTCTACAAACACTTCTTATAAATTATGAGTGATTATGACTATTGGGTTATAAGTTTCGTTTATTGTGTTTGTAACACAGATGTACATTAACCATTAATCCATTGAAGTTTGCTCATTATATATGGATAGAACCTTGAAAGAAAAAACGCTTACCTGAATAATGTATATTGTCTATTGCACTTAAGCTTCTTATAAGTATGCTAAAACTATTTCGTAAGATCCCTAAATATTTTCCTGCAACCAAATACTCATGCTCGCTTGGAAACGATTAATAATTTTCTAGTTGTAGATCCAACTCTTCATTACAAAATCCCAGATACCAATTACACCGTTTGTCATTTTTATCTATCGCTATTATTCACTCGTTTCATTAAGTGTGGCCACGACGGCGGCGGGCGACGGAAAGCCCGACTTGAGTGTTCCTTGCCCGCTGTAATTCCATGTTTCAAGCTTCGGGCAATTTATCACGTTGCCTGAAAGTGGATATGGCCGAAAAGGTCACACAGACAAAAGCTACATTAAAGACGTGCGCCTGAGCTTGCCAACCAAAGGCACGTATCATTATCCTCGCATATTTAAATATCTGTGGATGAATATTAGATAACATCGCGTTTAATAACGTATCTGTGTAGTCGGATCTGTGTACGGAAGAAGTCAACAGTTAGAGGCTGTGACCCCAACGCCGGCCGGGTCGACAATTATTTATTGTTATAATAGTTGAAATCTTCAATTGGCTCCGCGCGGAGAACCGAGAGGTTGATGTTTAGAGCTTCGGTAACGGTACAAAAGAATTTGATCTTGGGAATAAACTGTTATGGCATGGTGTGATCGATAGTTACGTTATTGACGTTAAAACAATTAAAATCTATCGTTTAACCACGTGCTAGTGGATACTGGTGGAGCTTATACTTCGAATTTTCTAGTTTTGCAGGATATTGTAGGGTACAATTCATGTCATCCTAAACATAACTAATTTTATAAAAAGCTGCCAAATGTTTGTTTGTTCTAACTGAAGAACACACAAACAACCTAGATTGCATATTAACCTTTAAGAACCACCTTAGAATAAAAGTTTTCCCACAAATTTCGTGATTTTTTCCAAAAAAAATTTAAATCTTTGCTACATACAGTATGTGAATGTGCAGGGTGAGGATACGGTTTGTCCGCATTACTTGAGAAACTTATATTTCAAATAAAATTCGAAAAATTTTAACCTCGAAAAACATTTCCGTTTAACACGAAAACCGCTCAGTTCTTATTTTGTCAAAATGTTTACTGTTAATAAGTAGAATATCTGGGAAAGTGTCAGGATCCAGTGAAATAACAGTCAGACTTCTTTCCACGGTTTGCACTTTATTGTAAGTACTTCATCAGAAAAACTTTACTAATCAGTCGTAAATTCAAGTAAAATTCAGTGTAAATATGCAAATTAAAAATATTGAGAACATTTAGCAATTAAAACAAGAACCGTAACCAACGGCTTAGGATAATTGGTTAAAACTAGAACAAACGATTTCAATAATCCCGCAACAGTTGGTACCTAAGGTAGTTGGTGCCGACTATTGTTTTAATTGTTAAATGATGAATGTTTTTAACTTATTACTTTATCATACGCAGTATGCTAAAGTATTGTAATCATGCCGAAAAAAAAATTGAGATTTTAGCGGAAATAGGTCTTTATGGGTCCCCTGAACATTTTTGACCAAGGTACAAAGAAATGTCTGTGTGTGTGTGTGTGCGTATGTATGTCTGTGTGTAAACGATTTTTGTGGCGACGATTCCGGAGAAACTACTAAAGGTATCGGGACGAAAGTTCATATTTAGAAGTTTTGTTACCAAACTTAGAGCTGAAAAGCTTTTGGTTGAAAAGGGTCCAAAGGAACTGGTAGTTTATTCTAAGCCCTTTTGAAGGATTTTGCAAATGAGCCGCCATTTCTGTATTTTCGACAAAATAGTTAATTAATAAATTAAAGTAGAGGAAATTTTGAATAATTTATGCCTATTACATTTTTTGATAAAATTAATAGTTTAGCTTCAAGAGCAAATTCTATTTGATCGAGATCGGTCGCATCTACATTGATATGAAACTGCATATTAGTAGCCAGGATTTTGACAAATATTTTTTTGTGCTGTCACCACAGAAATCTATTGCTGTCACACTTGAAAACAGCTGATTTCATCTGAGGTTGGAGAACCGCTATGAAACGTTGCCGCTCTAGTGCAGCAAAGTACAAAATCCAAAATTAAAATAAAATAAGATCACCAATTTGATTGCTTGTTGGTAAGAAATATCAACCCGTTGTTATATCTAATTGTAAAAACGATAAATTGAGAAAATTGTAAATAAAGTATAGCGATGAGTTTAGTTTTATTTTAGTATGTTGGTACGGATGTGACATCTACAGTGTCATGAACAACTATAAGTCTGTCAGAATTTGAATTAGCTTTTTAAATTTGACGTTTCGTAGAAGTGGTATCAACCTAACATTTCCTATACAGAATTATAACCATTTTTGATTTTTATGAAATACGTATTTCTCAAAAAGCAACACAAAAAAACGTTGATGTCACTCCTGCCGAAAACTACATAGCGCGACTCGCTCACATGCGACGGCGACGCTCCGCCATCAGTGACGCGCCGCATCACCGCTCGTCGCGCTATTCCGTACTTTCGGCACTTGTGAGATAAATAACTATTATTCTGATGACAGTAGGTAGTGTCAAATGCTGATGCTTTGACAATACCTACTATTGATACTATTGACTATCAAAATATCCGTCAAATCCCGGCTAACTAGTTTAATTGTAATGCAGACACGATTTATCTCAATCAAATAGATTATCATGCAGCTAAACTATTATTTTATATTTTGTATAATAAAGTCATGTGCCTGGCCACATCAGATTTTTCCCACTCAATGTGACGCCAATGCGATATTTACCTCTCCTATCATCGTTTTCATGGATAGCCACCACCTAACTCTTGTTAAATTCGCCAACAAGGTGTGTGGGGTTATATCACTGGTAAAAATCCATCTCACATGTTCGATAGCTGCACTAGTTTCCATTACAACTTCTAAGTAGTTACTAATTTACAAGTTACCAATTTACTGACACAGTTGCAATGATTGATTTATAGAGATTCTCTGATGAAGGATTTACTATAAATATTGTTATTGCCATTGGCTCCTAACCCTGTCCAAAATATTTTACTTATTGACTGCCAATAAGTATTGGGTCGATACTTTCGCCTCGCCAACAATGTTTACTGTTATTTTTTTATTTACACTCTGTTTTTATTTTTATTTATATCCTGTTTTAATTTTTATTTAATCGGAGATATCCTGATAGCAATTTTCTTGCAACGATTATTGTACCATATTCTATTGTGTATTCTTTTACAATTTTTTTCGTAAGTATTTTGATCTCAATGATAAATATATTTTTCATTTTCATTAGTGACTTTACGGAACTGGACTGACATCTGAGATATCTTGTTTTTTGAGTACCCTGTATGTTTAATCAAAATTCTGACGATTGTTCTGGAATTTTCCGAAATCCAAAACTCTTTATAAAGATTGCCTTTTTCTCTGACTTTTTCCCTCTGTAGGGACACACTGTATTTTGAGATGCACATATGAAGCACGCGAACCCTAAAACGGCGTCTGGGACCCAGTATAAACCGGAAAGTTCAAGATGTCAAAATAGTCACCGCGCAACAGCGGAAAAACTCAATATTTTACCTACTTAATTGGTACCTACTCAATATTTTGGTAAAGGAGCAATTATTTTCCGCATTTATCCAAAGCCAACATAAGACTACCAAATACTTTAAGCCGGTAGCATTTGTGTTACAATTTTATGTTTTTGCTTAATATTTTGTAGTAGTGATAGCTTCCTTTCTTATGTTGAGTTATGGTAAATTAAATTTTATGGTTAATTTCAATAACTGGTTTCCAAAGTGAAGATTACGTCACGCAAATGACAAAAGCATTGCCTCGTATGCATATGATCTCGGGTTCCAAGCCCTGCTGCATGACATTTTCCTTTATGTTTTGTTTATCTCTCTTTATTCTGTTCGTCAGTGTATATAAACTTTTAGCCTATTTATTGTCATATATTGAGATGTCGCTAAGAGTCATTATCTTCTCAACATACACGAGGGTCTGATGAAGGTATGCCGCTAATAACGAAAGCGACAACCGTAATAAATAAACATTTGCAAAGAAAAAAAAATTTTGAGTTCTAAAACCAAAATGAAAAATATACAATACATATTATACTATACAGGTCAAACTGGCCATATGGGAAATCAGTGGTAAAAAATGAGTTGATGAGAAGTATTTGGTGGTTTATTCATAAATAAAATATTAACAGATAAACACGATCCAGAAATTGTGTTACAGCACAGATTTAAATATAAAATTTATAATTTTAACAGTTACATATGTAGATAATATTGACATGTACGTAGAAACAAGTACGTAATTACAGCATATTGTTACGGAAACTAGATATTATTATTTATAGGTGCTTAATTCAATAAATAGTAAAAAAAAATAATAAAAAATAATTACGCTAAGGTCAAGAACCATTTAGAAATATCGTCACGCGTCAACTATTAAGCGGATTAAATCTAATGGCACAATAAATAGCTTCATAGTCTCCGGCCACATAATAATGCTATAAATAACTGTACATTTTTCTACGGCTGCTCGGTCGCATCTGTCGACTGTCCAATCAACACTTTTATGTTAATCATTCTCAAATTTTGTTAGCGCATCGCGCACACCAGGTGCCTAATTGGCAAATCCACAATGCAGGTACATACTACATACTCTGAAACAGATAAATGCGATTACAGTACTTTGGCACACTTACAAAACTTAGAGAAGTCGGATTCTGATTTCCACAACGGACAATACTAATGATTAAATTGTTGCAGACGGTACATTGTGTGTTGATTTGTTTGTCGCATGTCATCTGCTGGACTTGTATATTATGTAGGATTTGCGTCATGTATCAATCGATAGCTATAGATGCGTCGACATTATTAGAATCCTCTAATACACAGCTTAATCTGACCCTGTATTAGGGTGCATCAAAAATGACTTTCTTTAAATCACAATACAAATTAATTTTTTTCCATGTCATATTGGATTTGTTTATAACTTGAAAAAGAAACGATTGTTAGCTCTGTCGTTCTGAGCTTCAGTGACACTATTTAACATGCACTGCGAAAACAAGGTAAAATTGTTTAAATTGATGTTATAAACCATGGGCGGGACCAACTAAGTGGATATAATTCCATATGGATGCAAACGTAAACGTTATTTTTTTATCTGCTTAATTTGTTTTCATTGATTCTTCTACACTATCCTATAAATTTAGTAAATAAATAGATAATAAAATACAAGGAAAAAACGAAATAATGAGAATAATTATAAATTAAGCAAACAAATTAATCAAAACTTATTTCTTATTAGTCGTTGTTATGGATCAGTCCAAACCAACGATTAATAACAACGTTCATGCTTATTCCGATATTTGATAGTGCTTGTATTTCAGTTTAAGGATCGGTTGTTTTGTAAACTATATTTGTTTTATTTAAATAAAATATGCATAGTTAGTCTGCTAAAAGAGATCCATGACGTATGAATATAAAATGTTTGAGTGAGTAAATTTAAATTAAAAAGTTGTTTAGCTAATCGGGTGTCAATTGAGCGTTTGTTTGCTGATGTCAAACTTGGCTTTATACTTTGAGGTAAAATTTGAAAACATTGACAAGTTTCGAAGGCAAGAGCGTTTGTTTGCTGATGTCAAACTTGGCTTTATACTTTGAGGTAAAATTTGAAAACATTGACAAGTTTCGAAGGCAAGAGATTGTTCGATCAAGATTATATTGTAGGTATTTTCCAGGTATTTTAACGAGGCAATTATCACTTTGTTTATTAATCCTGGGATCAGTATAATGGCCGGGATTGGACGCCCTATGCCATAGAGACATCTTTTTATCAACATGGAATTTTGATTTTGATTTTGCATTCGATCATCGAGATAAATATTATACAGACAATTAATTCCAAATTCCCCACAACACAACACAATATTAAATATTTATTCGGCATTTCATTATTTATGTAAAAACTAATTATTACTAATTATTTATTATCAAAATTATTTTATTATCATGCAAATTGCTAAAATAATGGATAACTAAAGTAACTATCAATAAAATATATATTTTCATCAAACATTTATCCAACAATTATTAAGGCTCCGTTTTAAAAACATCGCAACTTCGAAACGAAATATTTGGTTGCGATGTTTTTTTTTCGCTGGGAGTGGTCAGCCTGTCCCCCACCAACGTCAACCAGGCCACAGTTTTTGGATAAGGGGGGGTTGGGGGTTTAGAGGAAGCAGGCAAAGGCGGAGCATAGTCGACGCGAGTACATTCGAAGGGGAAATACTCAGCTAGTATGTCGCCGCGCGAAGGCGCTTTCCCTTACGCTCAAGTTACAATGTAATCTGTGTTCTCACTCATCACGGTCGCATATGCATCCCGGACTGCATACCGCTGGCTGGCGGCTGCCAGACGGGGAAAGAAAATATATTGATGCTATTTTAATTCAGGGTTGGGTAGGTATAATACATGAGGTAAAATACATGGTTTTCTACCAAGTAGAAATCATGTAATTTACATAGACAGTTTTCTACATTCAGGTAATCTACGTGTAGAAAACTCAAAGTTCTAGTGATTGTTGTGAAGTAGTGTTGTCCTAAATTATTCAACGTCATAATATATGAAACAACTATATTTTTTATTTTATTTATTAAACTTGAAAATGCAATACCTATATGTATCTATCCTATTTAAGTTTAATATGTGATATAACAATATAGAAAAAGTAATAATAAAAAAAGACCGATTTCTTACGTTGGTTCTTGCGTTGAGCAACGAATAAGCAATATAATACACGCGCGGCGAAGAACCGAGACGGTAAAATCAAATGAGCTGTGTTTGTTTTTGTGAATTTTTGTGAACTACCGCGGGGCGTCCTACAGAAGATGAAATTCGTTAATCTGTAATGTTTTCAATCTCCCACACCGAATGTGAACAACAGAAAGTGAAAAAAAACATACTGTAGAAACATTGCCAGCTCCAACAAATAAAGAAATTCAAAATGCTTTAGAACGCACTTCTTCGCAACCACCTGAGACAAACAGCTATTGACGATTATTTCTAACTTTGTTTGTGTACCTACATACCTCAAGTAAAGCATCGATATTGATTTTATTTTATAAAGAATATGTATGTAATATTAACTTTCTGAATAAAAATTTTCTGTCGAAAGTTTTGTTTTCTTTCACTCTCACTCTCTCACACTCTTCTAATAGCACCAATAAGTAGGAATGACTATCACCACAAATACAACAGTATTCTACGTATCATACGTAGGTATTCTGCATTTTTAGTAGTTTTCGACGTCGTTTTCTACGCGTAATGTAGAAAACAGTTTTCTACGCGTAATTACCCAACCCTGTTTTAATTTAGAGAGAGCGCGCTCGCTATTATAATATTTAATCTTTTTAACAGGGTGACAGTATAGTAAATTGACAAAAAATGTATTAATTCATCGTTGAATTATGGACTTCAATTTAAAAAGGAATTAATTAAAATCTAGCAATTAGGACCCAATACATCCATCAACATGATAGATATCGAACGAACGCACGAAAGTGACACACGAAGACAAAAAAAAAACCGTAGTACATACATAGTCCAAAGTACCCCAAACGATTTATATACATCCCACAGCATCCAAACTTCTAAAATAAAAATACAAAATGTTAAATTTTTTACGTTGGTTTAAATTTCCGGGTAATTAAAAATTAAAAATGTTAAATTAAACCGATCACTGTCAGTTATGATTGCTACTAATGTTTCACAGTGTTTCAAAATTGTTATTTTGTGGATAACTAGCTATCTCTGATCTATTGCCTGTTTTGATAGTACTAAAACCAAAGCAAAGCTACATAGAAATACTATTTATAGCACTACTAAAAAAAGCAAACCGAATAATAGTAGAAAATAAACACTTTAATTCTGTCCAGATTCACAAAATAACGCTCCGTTTCACTGAGGGCATAATAATATTTAAAATGCGAGAACTTGGTCTCGCCAGTCAAGTCAATGTACATAACTTGTAAACAGTCTAAAAGTCGCAGTGGGCGTGGCGTGGTTATAGGCGGTGTTTAAAACACCTCAAGTCTGCTGTCTACACAGTACAGCAGTAATATAGGCAACTAAATACACTTTTGGAAATTATCGCTTTTATCGATTAGCGGAACAAATATAATGTTTGGGTCAAAATTGTATTTAAATAAAAAATCTATTTTTGTATTGTAAGTTTGGCTGGGGGTTTTATATTTGAAAAAAAAAAACAAAAATGTAGTAGAAAAACTAATGTTTATCTTGCAAAAAAAAAAAAAATACCCCCAGCCAAAGGCCTTATATATCTAAGAAGTTACCCTGAAAATTTCATAAACTTTTAACAATAAATTACACCTCTAATCGACAATGCGTTTTGGGAGCGGTAGAACTGGGTCTTAAGAGAAATTTATCCACGTATAAGTAGCCAAATCAAAATATATTTAAATTCCATTTCACCCGACAATTCAAAAATATAATATAAACATTCTACATAATTAAGATTTTAAACATAATTAGAGAACAACTTCCACTTTTAATAAATACTTTCTCGAAAATAAACAAAACGAAAATATGAATGTTGAGAAACTAAGAAAATATTAAAGGAAATTTTAAATTAATAAATGAAATTAATTAATATAATGATCAAATACCTTTTCGAATTATTCTTAAGTATCACAAATTAATCAAATCACCATGTCAATCAAAAATAAAATAAATACATATTTATGTCTAATATTTATGTGTCATATTATTAGATAAGTGTTTGGCGCACATTATTTTTAAATTATATTTATTTTTTAGTACCTTTTAGAAGAGCCTGATGATGAAATATTCGAAATCCAATATAAAAAAATACATAAATAAATATTTGTTATACTTTCATTTAAAACTTGACTGACGACTATAACTATGACTTGAAATATCAACAACTTTTATCTACATATGTTAGAAAAAAAGCATCACATTATATGAACATGAAAAACTAAAAGGAAAAACATTTTTTTCCAAGGTATAGCTTTTACTGTGTATGAAATAACTTGTTTCATGAAGACTTCTTCTGCTACTTGCAAACCTTCACTTAAAATGAAGTGAAATAATCACCGTTAATACATAAACCTATAGTCAGGGTTGGTCAGCTGTTGGAAATCCGCCCTGTCACAAAGTTCTTCACCGCTTTTTTTACTTTATACTGACAATCCGAATTGCAGTTCATTGCAAAATAGCTATTTAGCAACTTTACGAAGATATACGCGATAACAATAAGATAACAACATCGAGTAGGTTAAAAGGTGACAAATTGTCCAACATTTATTACCCTTTACGAGTTGAAATATATGGTGATGATACGCCATAAGATTGAACATTTCTGAGTAACGTATTTTTAGTGTCTATATATACATATTTTTAAAGAGCGCGAGCGGCTGTTGAACCGCGATTCAAAGAAGAAGAAGAAAAAAGCACCTTGAAAATATACAGAAATCCGCGAAAACATTCGCGATATTTCTGACCTAGAGCAAGCAGTAAGGCAACCGTTACGATGCATCGCATTCGTCCTCGACTCCGCGGTCTGGGGGGGGGGGGCTTTTTGCAAAGTAACAGTAATGGCGACATGTGTAAAAATGACGTACGTCGCGCGACGAGCATAATAACGGCGCTCGTTGTTGTGTTTAGCATAATCGCGATCACCAGACCTAACCTACAATGCGAGACTGGCATAGATAATGACTGTGGCAGAGTACGTGCGAAATATAACTTCATTGGGATTGCTTTTGCGGCGAGACCTCTGGCGGTCGCCAACTGCATATCGCACATATCGTGTCGTATTAGTTATAACGGTGAGGCTGATTTAATTATGGTAATGGCAGATGCGTATAACCAACAAGTATATTAAAAACAGCGATTAATGATCGAGACGGTTTAACGCACGAGCGATTGCGTTAATGGTCGAGATCATTAATCGCCGTTTAATATTCGTGTTGGTTACAAAAAATTTGCGTCGATTGCAATCTTCTGGCGGCGTCTACATGCATTTTATTCGTCGATGTAGTTTGAGTTTATATCACCATTTATGTGATTTGACACTGACAGTTCTGGACTGTGCACCTGGATAACGGAATGGTTTGATTGGATGGTTTTATTTTATGTATCTTCGATTGGCTATAATGAAGTTGTTCGATTGGCTATAACAAATCAATCATTAATAGAAATCGTGCATTTATAGAGAATTTTAATAGATGATTTTCTATTAGGTAAATATTCTCATAAATAAACGATCGGCGGAAAAAAAACAGTTAATTTGGCGTGTACAGAAAATAATGCTATATTTCGTTATATTTATCTAAACCTACTTTTGATTATTCTTGACACGATAATCAAAGAGTATTTTTCTAGTATGGTATATTTGATAGTTTCTGATATGCTGGTGACATGTGTCACCTCCGCCAAAATGGTCTATAAATAGTTTTGTTTAGATCCATGATTATTAGCAATGGAAACTTTATCGTAAACATATTTTTGCAATAATAACATATTTAATAAATTATTGATAGGTAGCTTTGCTTGGAGGATTATCGCAATAGATACTGGGTTCGGTTAAAATTTTGCGCTAAACAATCTGGGGATTTAGTTCTAAGTTTATCGCTAATAAATTTTCTATTTATTATCTTAAGGTTATATTATTTTATTATTCCTTGGATTTCATTTCTCATAAACCTTTTTTGCAGTTTTTAAATATAGGTTTTTTGTCATTTGTTGTATTTCTCAAGAAACCGATCTGACGGTTTAATAACCGTGGTTACAACTAACCTGGAGTATGCATTTGAATATGCAATATGCTTTAGCAATTTTTAAAATCATTTTGAATAAGAAATAAACCCTTTAGAGTAGTGGCGTCATACTCATTTGTGGGCGCAGGCCACAAAATTCTGACTTGAACTTCGGCGGACCGCATACAAAAAAATACTCAAAAAAGTGATTAATTGGTAAAACAGTTTGTTGTCTCATTTGATTCTTTTTTTAATTTTACTGGGTCTTTTGCTAATACCGTGTTAGATCAATTTCATCAGTATGTTAATTTTTGATATGTTTTATGACTCATATCACTATTTTGCAATTAAATATGCGTGCACATGCGAGCACAAGTTTGGAGTTAACAAAATAAATAAAAATTCAATAAGGATTTTTTTATCAAAGATTTTTCATTTCAAGTATAGAATTACCTAAGAAAAGTACCATGAACATTAAAAATAATGGTAATTTTTTACAATTTAACGAAAATCATAGAAAATAACATCAACTAAAGAAGAGAATGATAATTAAATCCAGCTGAGGGATAATGGAGGGTTCCTGGTTCAAATCGACGCGGAGGTATTATACGTATATATTTTGAAATATATTACGTACGACTTTACGTAATAACCGTTTTCCCTTGAATTTATACAAAATAGCTAAACTTGACTACACCTTCACCTTTCATGATTAAAAACAATTACTACAGTTTTTATCTCAAACCCTCATTCAAAAGATATTAACGAAAGTATTTAAATGAATCAATTTTTAATATTTTGTTGTCAAAAAAATGTATACCAACTCAGTCTTTCTTCCCGTATATGTTTAAACCTGAGGAATCAACTCACATGAGAATAAAAAAATCCTAAAAGCCATTTAATCGGGTCTAGAGAAAATCAACTTTGAAGTCGTGCCATTTTATTATTACCTACTGTTCTTGTTATATGGCTTTTAAAAACAAAGTTAATGAAGTGAATCGATAATCAACATGTTCAAAAAATATTAGTGTCATTCCAGTTAATGCCAGTTTGTTATAGCTGGAACTCCATATATTACTTTAAAGTTCACGCAAAAATCATAACATCATTCTTACAACCTGTCATCCGTACAGCTTTAGGCTACCAGTAGGTAAAATAATCTTCAAAATGGTCGGGGAGAAAATTAACTTTAAATTTTTAACATATTTTTTATTAACCCAAACCTTTTGACCAGTTTAGTTCAGAATTAGCCACAATCTCTAAATACAGAATGGTGAACATTAAAAATGAATGATGAATCATGAACATTAAAAATCTCATGTTTTAATCTCAAAATCCCATTCAAATGATATTTACGAAAATATTTTAAGAAAATATCGATTTTTAGTAATGATTTTTGATTTTGCAGTAGTTATTTCAAGCATTCTGTTCACGTTAAATTTGTTTAGGAAAAGATTGAAATGGTGTTATCTCTTCATGGGTGCAGTTGCATAACAAGTCGTAAAACGTCATTAGTTTCATATTTAAGAGTAAAATTTGGCGCTGATGAACAACACAAGTGGACGCGTGGGCTGAACTTTTCGGTGGAGGACATAATAGGGAACTTTAAATACAAGTAGTAGTTTTTATTGGGTTCTAACCCATTGGGTTCTAACTACTACTTTATATTACAACCAACGAGCAAGAAAAGTCCATATTAGTTTAAAGACATTTAGTTAAATACAAATTTCATATTTAGCGCATAGAATGTTCCGAAAACTCCTTGTGACATGCATGAAATATGTCAAAAGTGCACTTGAACGATAGATTTACGAAAACTCCGCCTTTAAATTATTTATTTTCTATTTATAGTAAGCCCAATAATGTAGGAATACCCAAATAAAAATGGTTACTGTTCTGCTACTTAATAAGTAATACTAGTATCCCTGCTCCATGGAGAAAGGTAATGTCAGGCAAGTCCGTCTCCGAAGCACATTGCAAACTTAGTAATTAAAAAATGTTACAAATCAGTTTTATATTTTTTAAATTGTATTGTCTTGTAATACAATTTTTGCGAGGGCTTGCGGGCCGCACAGTAGGGTGTTACGGGCCGCAGGTTTGACATCACTGCTTTACAGTACCATAAGTAAAATGTTTAATACTTACTTGCGTCTTTCCAAAATAAAAAGAAAAATGATAGAAAATACAGAATATCATTATCGCTTGTTTCGCCTCTTTTACACAGATGAACCTGTACAAAGAATAGCATTTTGTTTCATCAAACTCAAATAAACAATTATAATGTAATCAGGGCTATTTAACACAGAATTCGCTTATTGCAGCAATTTGAAAAAAAACTCTCGTTTTATTAATATAAATATTATTTCCTGTGCATTAGCGTTGATCTCTTGATGTATGTAATAGGACTGTTCGAAAAAGAAGATTGATTCAACAGGTACCAAAATGTTTTTTTAATATACCTCTAAAATGTATATATTTCTTCTATATAAGATGATACGAAACATGTAGTTCGAAAATTAATAATATTGTACATACATCCATCAGGGTTAATTACAAAACATCCCCATAATAAAATTTAATTTCGCACGCAAATCGCAGCACGACGGAAATTACCGCCCAGCCGGCGGATAAAAATTATAGAGAGCGCATCAAAAAATGCAATAAATTGCATAGCTCCCCTGAGACTGCAAACACGTACGACCCAGTTAAATGGCGAAAACTTAGATGCCATAACCGCCGATGGGCGGCGCGCGCAATCCGGGAAACGCGCCGTATATAGCGCCATTCTTTCAATTTTCTTGAATGGCCGACCCCAAAACTAGATCGACACGCAACGCCAGCGCCATCTATGCGGCGCTCGACCCAATTCGCCAGCTGAATTTCCACGAAAACCAGGGGGTTAGTACTACGACCACTGTTATTGAATCCACAGGTAAACCAGAGGTTATATGGATCGAAAATCGAGCACCGCGATGCGCACGCGTCACTAAAAGGAAAATTTACAGTAGGCCAAGAATGATCCTTAAAATTGTCCTTTTTGTTTTGATAATTTGGTGTTTCTTATACATTGTTGATAGAATCGAATTAATTAAGGTTTATAGACATAGGTTTATGGGGTGAGAAATCTAGGCGTTGATTTAAAAAGTTTAGGAAGAAAGCTCTAAAGCTCTGATTAGAAAAACCTCGTTTCTCGCGTTGTGAAAACAAAGTCGTTGAAGAAACTCGTAAACTTAACAATTGAGGAAACGACGCATCCGAGCTTGTTTGTGATCTCGGTGGAGCTTAATCGAGCTTTCGGTGAAATTGCCCGGTTGTGAGACGTGCTTTAATGCAGCGATCCTGGCGGCGTAGTATCGAATCGAACGACACGGCCGGTCGCAAACATAGACTCTTGATGCGTTGCGTTGCATACCGATGAAAGAAATAGAACAAGTATTGTTGTGGTGAGTGTGCATAGAGAGACGTTTCTAAATCGGACTTTGAATCGCGTGCTTAAAATATAGTGTGCCGTGGTGCAGCGATCCCATCGAGACAAAAAAAAACTGGATAACGTAAAGCTTACTGCTCGGAAAACGAAGCGTAAACGGCGGCGTCCAGGCGGTCTGTTCGTATAACCTGCATTCTGTAAAATCGATTTCAAAACTATCGATTCCGCAAAAAAGGGGAGAATCTATCTATAAAAATAATAAAACGAAAAGAGAAACCAAATGTGTTCCGCTACTTGTGATGTACAAAGAAAGAGTGTCTCCAATAATACACCATGAGAGCATTTTAGATTTACATCACTTGTTATTAGTTCTGAGAATAGTTTAAACCTCGTTTATTGTTGTGTTTGTTGCCATAAGTAGTACAAGTAAAACCACCTACTAGTTCAAAAAGCAGATTCGTTAGCCGTCTTCGCATATATTTATTAACCCCGATTAAAACTCGTTACATAACATTAATATTAACAGTACTGTTATTATAGAGGCCTTCTATTATAAAATCTTTTGAATATACTCACAAGGATCCCCTAATAGACAACATACATAGCGGCTCTCCCCGTAAGTAAGCAATACATAAAAAATAAAGAAAAACAAAAAAATAGTAATTAAAAATTTTAGAAGACTGTATTAGACTGAAACACGACTGATCTGAGACCTTACCAGCCGAATAACAAAAAAATATAAAGAGTAACACCAATCTTTCAATCGGCGTCTATAATTTTTTCGGCGTATTTTGGGTGTATTTTTCTTTGGCGGTTTTTTCGACCGCTCGATCGATATACACACACGTTTGATGTCAATATATTATCGCGTCGAAATCGTAATCGGCTTCTTTTGCTAAATTTGCGCGCGCGTTTTATATTATACACGTTTCGGGACATTTTTGCTGTACAATCGGATCTAGTAACCATCTTAAGACTGATAAACGGTAACGGAGTAGACTTAAGATCAAGAGGAAGCGAGGATCGAGAAATCTGTTAAGCTGGCAGGACAAGAAGGACTCACGGTGGACCTCAGGGAGGTCGAGGAGGACTCTCCGAGCTCGGAGACGAGAGTGGAAAATGTGGCCACGACGACAGCATCCACGCAGGCACCCCCCTCCCCGTCCAATACCGTCATGACAGGTAAAGGTTAGGTATACACCAAACTACTTACTTTTATTAATGTTGTGTGCTGTGCTGCCTTTTATTTATTATGTATTCTGTGTTCCTTGCTCACTAGATCAGTATCTGGCCATACGGTGTTGTCCTTACCATATTAGTTTTCATTAAGTCTTGTTGTAAATTTTTTGTTTACTGTTTACACCGGGTCATTGGCTCTTTTGCCTCTAC
Source organism: Melinopterus prodromus (assembly GCA_964023965.1). Taxonomy (NCBI): domain Eukaryota; kingdom Metazoa; phylum Arthropoda; class Insecta; order Coleoptera; family Scarabaeidae; genus Melinopterus; species Melinopterus prodromus. The sequence goes on along the minus strand of OZ030391.1, from coordinate 61,611,644 downwards.
TTCCTACTGCCTCTTCTTTTTATAAGTTTCTATAAAGATTGCTAGCACAATTATTGTTATTTATGCTGGATAGTAAACTACGCCAAAGGTAATTTGAAATACAAGTTATTTAGGTCCATAGTTGCGCACATTGTGTTTTCCAAGTATTAAATAGAAGCTGCTCTCATATAAATATTTTTAATATTATAATTAGGAGGAAAGTTATGAGTGATGTAGGATTTGTGCTTTAAAATTCAAAAGAAAAACTGGGTTTAGATTTCGATGGTATTCAGAATCTTGACATAAAGCATTCAAGGGACCACTTTTCACTATTTATACAGTCGTTTAACGGGTGTATGTCAAAGTCACGAAAAATCGGTGTAGGTTTGACTATTTTGTGGTAATTCGTTTTATTTCCAATGTTTTTTTAACAAAATTGTTCTCAAATCATAGTTATCAATGATTGGTATAATATTTGATATGTCAATATGAATCTGCAATGAACAGGATGAACATAACTCAACTATAAAAACAAACACATAAGATCCCTAAAATACGAGGTCAGAAACCCAACCTTCAAGTGAAGAACAACGGAAAGCCTGCACAGTAATTCTGTTATTACGAGTATTATTGTTGCAAGTACAAAGAACCGCGTCAGGAATTATTAAAAATGATAACGCCCCAAAAATGAAAACTCAACATTCTAAAGTAATTTTGATAGTAAAAATTCGTTCTTTAATATCTTCAACCAAAATTAGATAAGTATTTTAGACTCTTGAAGACTGTGTATCTATGGTAGACCAGAAACTTAATTTCTAATTTATTACTATTATTACGCGTAAACAGATTGGACAGTTCTTTAATGAAATAAGGGAATTCCTACGCATTCGCTGAAATTATGAATAAATCATATGATATAAAAATCTGATGTGGCCAGACACATAACTTTATCATACAAAATATAAAATTAATAGTTTAGCTGCATGAGAATCTATTTGATTGAGATAAATCGTGTCTGCATTAAAATTAAACTAGTTAGCCTGGATTTGACAGATATTTTGATAGTCAATAGCATCAATAGTAGGTATTGTCAAAGCATCAGCATTTGACACTACCTACTGTCATCAGAATAATAGTTATTTATCTCACAAGTGCCGAAAGTTCGGAATAGCGCGACGAGCGGTGAAGCTGCGGGCCACCGATGGCGGAGCGTCGCCGTCACATGTGAGCGAGTCGCGCTATGTAGTTTCCGGCAGGAGTGACATCAACGTTTTTTGTGTTGCTTTTTGAGAAATACGTATTTAAAAAAATTCAAAAATGGTTATATTTCTGTATAGGAAATGTTAGGTTGATACCACTTCTACGAAACGTCAAGTTTAAAAAGCTAATTCAAATTCTGACAGATTTATATTCGTTCATGAGACTGTAGATGTCACATCCGTACCAACATACTAAAATATAACTACACTCACCGCTATACTTTATTTACAATTTTCTCAATTTATCGTTTTTACAATTAGATATAACAACGGGTTGATATTTCGTATCAACAACCGATCAAACTGGTGAGCTTATTTTATTTGAATTTTGTATTTTGTACTTTGCCGCACTAGAACGGCAACGTTCCATGGCGGTTCTCCAAACTCTGATGAAATCAGCTGTTTTCGAGTGTGACAGCCATAGACATTTCTGTGGCGACAGCACAAACAAGTTATTGTCAAATCCAGGCTACTATGTAGTTTCATATGAATGCAGATGCGAACGATCTCGATCAAATAGAATTTGCTCTCGAAGCTAAACTTTTATCTTTACCAAAAAATATCATAGGCATAAATAATTCAAAATTTCCTCTACTTTAATTTATTATTTAACTATTTTGACGAAATTACAGAAATGACGGCTCATTTGCAAAATCGTTGAAAAATGGTAAGAGAAAATAGCCAGTTACTTTGGACCCTTTTGAACCAAAAGCTTTTCAGCTCTACGTTTGGTCATAAAACTTCTAAATATGAACTTTCGTTCCGATACCTTTAGTAGTTTCTCCGGAATCGTCGTCACAAAAATCGGATATACACACACATGCACACACACACACACACACACACACACACAGAAATTTTTTTGTACCTTGGTCAAAAATGTTCAGGGGACCCAAAAAGACCTATTTCCGCTAAAATCCCTATTTTTTTTTCGGCACGATTGCAATACTTTACATACAGCCTATGATAAAGTAAAAACTGGTTTACTTACGGGAACGCATTGGACCCAGGTGATAATTCTGGATGGGCCACTTAGAATGCAATTAAACTTTTTAAGCACTCTTTGGCGCTTTGGAAAAGCATGGCCAGCTATACGTCAAGTGGTGTTGGCACGTACATGCTTACTCATGGTGAGTCTCCTGAAGAATACCGTTGCGTTGTAGATTATTTCGTTGAATAGATATGTTATCTATGTTGAACATATGTTGAAAAAATACACAAATTATAAAGTCGTGTCAGTCGTCTGAGTAATGCACGATTAATAATGTCATATTTATTGACAGGAAGAGTACAAACACTGGTAAAACTAAAAAAAAAAATGTCTTCAGTTGTAATTCCGAATCTTCTCCGACGTTCGTCAATATACCCATTAAATGAAACCAGCCACAACGCAATGGCCTACTGTGACCGACCTACCATGAGTGTATAGTTATACGAGTCATCACTTGTACGTAGAAGCGTTTTTTTTTTTCAGGCCGGGGATTCCTTAAATTTTCAGTTGCGTTTTTTAACGGTCGGTGCGAAACGAAAAAAACGCGTTTTTAAGAAGTTGGTAGTATACTACCACCCGACCTATCCACGGTGACCTTGAAACGATTATCACCACTTTTTACCGTTCATTGTAATTGTTTATTTCCAACTCTTTTGCATTCACATAATGAAACAAAACCGAACAAAGATCACAAGAGATAGAACCTATCTAAACTGTAAATACAGAACCAATTTGTAGTGACAATTTGCACGACGAGATGGCGTCACGTGTCAATAAGCACGATTACAGTACATTATTACTGTGATTAATGTACAAGACACGTTAATTACAATTTATTTTAGTATGGTTGTATATACCATTCGGTTTAGGAGAGCATGGGTGTTAAAATCTCTATTTTATCTCCATTGTATCTATTTTATGCGGTTATTTGATACTTAAAAATCATCAATATATAGAGATAATTGCAATGAGATATTCCTTAACAATCTTGCAAATTTAGATATCAATTTAATTGTGTCTTACGAACGTCTTGTACATTTTTATTTTACATGATTTCTGTGTGGTCAGCTTAATTGGTTGCCGACCCTTAAATGACCCATTCTGCATTGTAAACTCGACCTAAACAAAATTGTATCGGGATTTAATTTAATTGGGATTCTTCCCGATTATTTGTTATATATCACATTCGCCAATAGGTTTAGGCTCTACTTCCTCAGGTCTTCTCATTTCTGTCAATGGCTTTTTATTTTATTCACGAACAAAAGGTCGCTTTTCAAGAAATGGTATCAGACATTATCATAACTATCATTTTGGGGCTGTCTGTGTTGGCATGGTTGGAGATTATTTCCTGGACCTTTTTCTGTTAGGAATATTAAAGTTACACAATTATCTTCATAAAATTATTGTTTATGGTCGTTATAATATTAGAGGTAGACCTGCATAACATTGGTGGACATTTTCAGCATCTAATCATTTAGTTTTCCTTTTGAAAACCGTTCGTTGCGCAAAAAGCCACCACCGACGATGTAAATATGAAAATACCAATTATTTTCAGACGTTCAGACGCATTTGGGTATATGTAATAATTATTTTCGTTAACTAAATTCCGGGGCGTGTTAGCGCTCTTCTTCACTTCTTGACCTGAAAGTGATGATTGAATCTACACACCTATTGCCTATTGGTTATAAAAATGATAAGAGACTTCTTTCTGATCCTTAAAGAGCATTTAATCACTCTGCAAACTAATCTTTAGTCCACTGAACACAAAACCATAAAAAACGAAAGAAAACCATTTTTTTCAGTCTTAACTGTGGTGAGCTAATTATAATTAACTAAGTAGAATAAAATAGGATCTTCATATACCATTGTTAATGCTTACCTATCTGTGACAAGAATCGAGAAAAAGGCGCAGCATATGGATGGCTAGATACTGTTCTCTGTGTGGCAAATGCATGATCTTTGAAATTGTATGTTAACGTTACAGTGAGTCTTAATAGATTTATTACGGTAAATAAAGCTGTACAGCTTCAATTAACGTCGGAATATCAGTAATTAACCGATTTATTCAATTATACTCGTGAGAGAAACTAACAGTGCGAATCCCGCTGAGCAAGTTGCTCACCTAAACATAGCCTACAGTAGAGTCGACTGGCTTGGCGCTATTTCCACAACTGAACTATTATTGTTACTACCAAAAACAAAATGAAAGTGCAGATCCCAGATCTGAAAACCCGTTTGTGTGAGTTCACATGGTTTTTAATTGTAGATATTATGAACTTATGTCGAGATACTTTGTGTTTTGCTTAACTTGTAATTGAGGTGTACTGTAGGTTCACGAGTATTTAGTAGTTACAGTAAGGTATCTAGTAAATATACTGGAAACTGTCAAATTATATTAATCAATAGCGTACGAAGTACACTCTACAATGTCAGTTTTATAAGGCAGAAATACATAAAATCGAACCTGTCGGAACATACCAGCTGGCGATTTCCATAATTTATCTTGTTTTTAGAAAAATTGCCTCAAATTCTAACCAAAAATCGTATTTCTTCAAACATGTTAAGACACCAGTACAAGAAAAGTATCACATTATAAAACTCATTGCTGAAACTGATTGTTTTTAACTCTATACTGCTAGAAAGTAAACTGCTTTCGGGTTATGCCGTGTGTCAAGATTTGTTAATGCTGACGCTTCGCAAACCATGTTGCTCGCTTCTTTAAAGCTAATTAAAACTAAAGACCTACCAAGAAAATCTCCATTATATACCTATACATATTTACCTCTCTGCGCGCATCTGGAGCTACCGCTCCCATGTGCTTTTCCACCTGACCGCGTTAGAATCGATTTCTAGACCCTACTAATGTCAGTACCGTCCTCGCGATTGTTGTTGTTAGGATGTTTGTAAATTGCTATGGCTCCTGGAATAAGCCTTTGATGATAATTACCCACCCTTGCTAACATCTTCACGCCATCAAAATTCATTGTGTGTCCCGACTCGTGGCAGTGTTGCGCAACAGCGGACTGTTGAATCTTGCGTAGCCGGGTGTCTCTACTGTGCTCCTTGACTGGACATTCGATACTCCACATGATAGAATTCTTTAAGTAGGTTCAACTGCAATTTGACAATTCTTAAAAAATCATGGAACAATTCTTTAAAGTGATACTTACTGACAGAACACTTTTTTTTATCTTGAACTTAAAGCTGTGAAGAGGAAACCAGCACTCAAAACCTCCAGTTATCACATGGTTCTTCATTTGTTACCCAGTAATAGGCAACTAAAATTAAGCTGTGTTCATTTTAGTGTAGGCTGTGGCAACGCAAGATTGATATTGCGTTTTCATTTATTTTGAGTTGGATCTGATCAATTTATATGAAAAAATAAGAAAAACAAACCATGTAATTTATAATTTCTGGTTTTGTCCTGTATATTGTTTGTTTTCGCTGTTTCATTCGCTCTAAATCTGTTGTTTCTAGGATTACTGTTTCAGCGTACGTATTTTGTATTGCTGCTAATATTCCTAAAATAAATTGGAATTTTATGAAATTGTTTTAAAACTTAGTATTTATAGCGTCACTGTAAATTTAATAATGTTATCTTGTAATAGGTCGTAAAGTGGCTGTTAAAGGCCAATACTATTTATGTAACGACATAATATTTTGAATAAAGACACTATAAACATCATAAATGCACCAAATTGCACTTAATTGTAAGTCCGAACAGCCTGGATGATGTGAATTTTTCGCAAAACGTGTAATTTCACAGATTATATAACCTACATAACACGATTAAGCCCGCAATTACATAATTATGTGCGTTTATCTCCAGAAAGTTCAAGTAAGCGACAAAACAAGGTAACTCTATAGATAACGATTTTTAAATTTTTTTGTTATATTCCTTATATATTAAACTTTAACGCCAATGGTAAGGAATTTAAAGCTTTTTAAGATTTGACCCATCATATCCATTAATAAATTACAGCTCTGTTTTTTTCAAGGAGATCCAACTAACTCTTTTGTAAGCGATACAAAGTATGACTTTTTAATATTCTTTTAATTTAATATTTCTCCGTGATATTTATAAGTGGGTTGTTAACCCGTCGTTGTGTCTTAATCAAAAAAGTACTTTTGGCTGTTATAATGCTTATTAAGAACTCCTATGATTGTCGTTTATTTCTCTTCTGATGTTTTTTTGTACATTTCATACTAATTGGAACGGGTGTAATTAAAAAGTTTTTTTGGAAGGGAATTAGTTAATTTAGGCGGAAAGGTCGACAGTTACCTCTTAATTTAATTCGAATACACGGAGAGGAAGTTTGAAATTATTTGTAACGGTTATTTTAGGTAGTAAGCGCAAAGTTTCGAGTCGTTTACTTAATTGAAATATTTATCTGTTAAAAAATGTCTAGAAAATTATGAAATCCTATCAAGTCGAAACGTCTTCACTGGCAAATCGTGATCGGAATTATTGCATTGAGTATTGAGTGCAGGAAAGAAACAACATACAAGAAATGTTGGCTGGTGTAAAGTTAGCGAACGGTTGTAGCTAAATGATTATTTCAAGCAAATAGCTGTTTTTTCGAGGCAAAACTAGCTGCCTGGGTGTGTTAGTCTTTTATATTTAAACATATATAATTTTGGCATTGATTGATCATAACTATTGAAAGTAGCAACCCGACATTAGGACATTAGAAATTTTAATGGAATACAGTCATATTTAACGGTGCCCGAATGATTACGACACAGTGTATTCCAGCCTACAGGTTTATTTTCAAATAAACCTACTTATTCATTTTTTTCTGTGAATTTCCTTCAGAGTATATCTGTATTTTTAGTTTCCCTTTTAATCCTTTTATTATAAATAAAAATGTATTTATAATAAAAGGCATTTAAACTAAGAATACATTTTCTTTAAATTTTCATACAAGTTATTTATAGTCAATATTTATAATCTATTTTTGAAATTATACATTAAGTTTTTAGAGAAGAATACGATTTAGCCTTAAAATCTTTAAAAATGCGAAAAAGTAGGCCACACTCACAAATATTATAAAAAATATATAAATAGTACTTATAGTTAAACATAGTGTAAGTTCTAATTATCAATAGGTATATGGTTGAAAACAACACGCCAAGATGTATGGGAGTTTATTATCCACAAAACAAAGAAAAATAACATTAACGGGTCTGTTGTTGCCGAGATATTTGAATAAAAAAAGTTTTTCTTTTAATTTATTGGCCATTTGATTATATTCTATGAAGTATGACAAATACCTTGCTAAAAAGACACTGATTTTACCCAACCCCATAGTATATGCTGCAATGATTAATAAATTAATAGTATGCAGAAACTTAACAAAAATCTTAGGAGCTACATAGGTTGTCAAACTAACATGCACGAATTGTACACAACCTCACATAATTTAATAACATTGACCACTAAATACTATTTGCCAAGAACGGTTTCGGCAAATACATTTATGTATTAAATTAAACTAAATACATAACAAGTTATTGGATTTACAGATGCATAGTTTTAAAAGTTTGTAAGTGCATTGCTTATAAATTATTAAGTTAACAGTATGAAACATAAACTATAATATTTAATTTAATTTTACAACCCGAGATACTCAAAAGCAATAAACAAAAAAAAATATTAAGGATTGAAAGAATAGGCTCTTTTTTAATAAATAATTTGTGACCTTGTTATCGGGTTCATAATGAAAACCGTCGGTTACTATGGTTATTTTAACCAAAATTACACATTTATATCAAATTCTGACTCGTTTTATAAGACCTCAAACTTTATTCATTGTTATCTTTTATTTTGAAATTTCTCTCGGTTAGTCACTACTGCTAGAGGTTGGCTGAGGGTCACTAGTCACTATACCTGCATATTTTCTCAACACAAACCCAGAGAAACAGGCTGCTAAGGCCTACGTTAATTCCCTTGGCAACTCAAACTTGAATGATAACAGAAAGTTAGTATCAGCGGTCCTGAGAAACAAGGAGCGCACCGTATTACTGTGCTGAATACGTGGCTACGCTACTTGCAAAATCTATTTTGCTGAAAAAAATATTTGGTATAACCATGGGAGATGATAGGAATAAGTGGACACAAAAATGATAATGGAATGGTTTAGATTATTTTGTAGCAGGATTTAGGGCATAACCCCATCATCATTGAAGTACTCTAAAAATCATCGTCGCAATGTGAACAGCCGTTGTCCGCTGATAATCTGCGACAGGAAGCCAAATAAATGAAATAAAGGTTATGCAAATCTGAAGTGGTGTTCCCTTTATCTCCCATTATTCGTTACCAATTCACATAATACATTTGACTAATATCTAGAAGTTGACTCGCTACTTGGCTGTTAACCCCATGTCGAATAAAACAAATGACGGCAACCATCGATGGCATGTACCCGGCCAATTCCATTGTCTCATCTCCATTCTTTGATGTTTAACCGACCCAGTGAATGTGAAATTGCAGAAGACGAGTTTCGCGCGCGCGATCTGCAGATCCCAAAGGTAGCAAGCAAAGCCGCACGTGAATCACCGTTGCAGCGCGAGATCGCAGCCGTCGTCATCGGGCTTGCTGTTAACATCCGCTTGCGTATGAGAAGCACGAGAGGCAGTGAGTAGTTTGTGGCGGCTAGCGGTAAAGTAGGCGCACTGGGTTACCAGCGCCATTGTACAGTTATCCACGGCAGTAACCCGTTATCCGGATTGTACCTTCTTGCGGCACGCTCATTATATCGGATGAAGAGCGAGAAGCCCGCACACTCGCACGGTCCCTCTCGCTTATTCTACACACGCCGACTAAGTACCGTTAAGTTTTATATACCTCTGTATACCCGCGTTTCCCCAATCGTTATGGGAATTTGATTATTTGTTAAACTATTGCAAAACCGCATGTGGGGAAGAATGTTCTTTGCTTCATTGTTAAGTTGCTGTGATAATAGTAATACCTTTAAAGGGATAATTTTTGGCGTGTTTTCGCTACTTGGCTACTTGTCTACTACGTACATCCGTCTTGGTTCTTTACTGGTTCATTGTCAAGTTCCTTTCCTAATATGAGCATAAGGAGTACTGGTGATTGGAGTTAGTTGTGCTTAGTGGTCGTCACATCCGTCTCTAGCTGTTGGACTCTTTGTAGCTGACTAGTTTCTGTCCTGTTTGCTTATTTGGTAAAGGAAATGCGACCATCAGTTAGATTGTCTCTTAAATTGGTTAATTCTTACTTCATAACTCAATTATTTATCGGCTCATTATTCTGATGGAAATTGACCAACCCAATTTTGTGTATTATCTTTGGATCTTTGCCATAGGGTTAGGATAATATCGAATAATGACTTTATTATATTAGTAGTCTTTGCCAGGACTAGGATGGTTATTTTTTCTAATATGTAAATTACATCCGTTATAGGAACCCATAAAACATTACCTACTGGAATATTAATGAATTCCCTGGCATAAAGAAAGGGTCTGAAAAAATGACATCTAAAAGTCGTAATGATATTTTTGTTACTAACTGCTTCTTTCTGATTCCTAGTTATATATGTTAAGTAGTTAATTTCGTTTGCCAGGAATTTTATTTGTTCCTTCCTCTTTCTGCCTTATGGAACTGCTTCAGTTGGCAGATGATCAGATTACTACTATTTATAACAGGATGATTGTCAAACTACCTCAGGAAATAAGAATGATACGCCAACGAAATTTTAGAATAAAACAACGCACTACAAGAATATAGTTCAGTATTTATTTGCTAAAAGCTGTATGCATTCTTACCTCTTTTAACTTTAACTTAACTAGACATCAGCCAATTGAATAGTAATAGTCGGTATAAAAATAACTAATAAATCCATTAAAAAAGTATGACAATTAAATATTCAGCATAAAAGCATCTCTCATGATTTTGATCAGTAAATTTCTGAGATGTGAAGATTTTCATTAGGAACAGTAGACCAATGTGTCAAAATACTGACAAAATATATATTGAAGGTATTGTATTCTAGAAGATTATATGTCCTGCAGAAAATTAGATACTAACGAGAATTTTTTTTATTAACTTTTCAGGAAAATATATTCTTCATATAAGATTCTGGACTCGTCTTAAACCTAAAATTCAAATATTATATTGCAATTATCTGTTACAAAAACTATGTAAAACATTTGAGTGAAAAGTACTTTTATGTTCAAGGTTATGCAAAAATGTTATTTGAAAAGGTATTTTGAAATATTAGAGGTCTTTTGATACGAAATTCCATTGCACACTGGGTGTTGTCAAAAATATAAAAATGACAAAAGTAAAATACCTATCTTTAAAGCTATACAAAAATATTATTAGATAAAGTATTTCAAAATATTAGGCATTAAATATGAAATTATAGTCACCTTCGACGTTCCATATAGCGGGTGTTCATGCAACGACGAATGAGATTGTTATTTCGTTTTTACTGGCCTCTAATATTTCTTGACACTTAATTCCATAGGTTTTATTTTACTCTTAAGTGTTTTCATAGTTTCAGTAACACCCGGTATATGCAAGCAGATAATTACATTCCTATATTAAATTTGCATTTTAGATTTAAGACAATCCATAAGCATTTATGAAGAATAACATTTTCCGAAAAGTTAATAAAAAAAATCCCTGTAATGGCCAGCATTCTGCCATATGTCGGAGACGGTAGAAACGTTTTTGGTACTTTAATTCAGAAAATACGACGTTACCTACAGCAAGTTTCTTAAAAATATGTTAGATTGACATTTATCAGGTGACAAACAATGTGCATGTGCAAACAATATATTTTGTCCTCAGTCTTGTTGATATATTTACAGCAAATTTTGGATAAAAACGTTATTGGCCTGTCTGGATTTAATTTTCTTCTTTTCATCATTATGCGTATCAAGCATACTTTCACACCACGTACAATTATTGAATCCTACAATTTTTGTTTTAAAAAAATAAGGGCAAATGATATTGTCCGATTGAGTTCAAATTTTAGGTTTTTCTTCTTGAATTGCTTAGACAACGTTTGGTACCGGCATCGGCATCGGTTGGGGCTATAAATACTGTTGTACTTACTTTAGTAATAGAGTTAATGTCTTGAATCACGAAACGAAAATATCACAATCTAAAATAATAAGAATATCTTTTATAACGTTACTGACATATCCAGCAACAACTGAATAAGAATATGATAATGATGAATAAAAGAAACCAATGATGATAAAATAAATTAAAAATAAAACGTTTTCAAAAAACCAACATCATCAATGTAAACATATTATGAACGAAACTTTCACTGTTTGTATTTTATTGTATTTTATTGTATATCTTGTTGGTTACACAAAAATTTGGTTAATATTTTTATTGGAACACTTTCGAACAAAGGATCATATCACCTATCTGAAGAGAGACATAACAATCAAGTAATTTTCACATGTTATATTCTTGTTACTCTGCCGGATCGTACTCACCAAAATTTGATGGAATATTACATAAAAATGGGAATACACTAACCACAATTGCATACTCATGCAAATAAAGCGGTTAAGCAGTAACCAGTGACACGAGGAAATGTGAAAATCGGACGAAAAAGTGAAACATGCAGACATCCTGACAAGACAGTCGCGTAACGGTGTATAACAAGAAACTCGCAATAAAATATAATGGCCGATGCAGAAACAAACAAGTATGCAGTATTCCATTGCATTCGCGACTAGCGCTCTGGTGCGCAAAAACATGCGAGCGAGTCGAGTGAGCCTGGGCAAACACAACACTGCCAGCGAAATGGATGGCGCTATTTACGGCCGGTAATCATCGGGATTGTTAACCGCAACATTTTTACTTTGCGGTGAGCAGAGAGCTACTCCTGTAGTACGTATTGCCAATTGAGATGTACCGCATTCCCATTACAGTACAGCGTCTACAAGCAATAATTACATGTCGTATAATTTTAACAATTTGTCGTTTTAGAGAGTTGTAATCAATAATAAAATTTTAATTTGTTGCCGTTTTAAATAGGTTGTATTGTTTTTCGCCAAGGCAATAATAGAGGAGGTAGATGAGTTTGATTTAGAACGGATAAAACATTCCTCAAACAAAAGCAGTACATGGCTTGGATTTGTTTACCATCGAACCCAAGAACTGCAATATCAAACTATAACATGACAGTGTCGTAGATAATTATGAAATTTTGACAGACAATATTTAGAAATTAACTTTAAAAACTGTTGATATATTGATTTCCGGGTGGAAACCGCGTTGAGGACTTTGAAGTAGTCGACGTTTCGCGCTCTGTTGCAAGAGGCATCTTCAGGACTAAGTTATCAAACCAAGCGCTAAGAAGATACTGTCGTCTGTTGGGGCGGGTCTTTATATATGAGGGGACTGGTGTGACCAGATGGTGTTTGGAGTGGGGGTAACGTAGTGGAAGGGGTGGGGTTAACAGGTGGGGGTAACGTAGTGGAAGGGGTGGGGTTAACAGATGGTCGGCCAGCAGGTAGAAGCGGTTGGGACAGGACTGATTTCCAGGTATGATGTAAGTGAAAACCATCATCTCTATTAATATTGGAGGGGTGTTTTAGGATTTCTATTGATTCACGGATCCTTCTAGGGTAGTAATGGGATTCACGGGCGAGGACTTTGGTTTGTGCAAACAGGATGTCATGTCCCGTGTTATATCTGTGTTCAGCGAGAGCTGAACCAGCGATTTGTCGCAATCTAGTGCAGCGTTCGTGCTCAGATACTCGGACGCTTACTGATCGCTTCGTCTCACCAATATAGACACTTCCACAGGAGCATGGAATCCGGTACACACCAGAGGAAAGAAGAGGAGGGAGTTTGTCCTTTGTAGAAGGAAGTAAGTCCGATAGTTTGGAAAGGGGTTTGAATATCGGTTTTATGTTGTGCTTGCGGAGGATGCGTCCAATACGATCTGTCGTACCCTGGACGTAAGGAAGAAAAGCGGTTGCGATTGGGACGTCGGGATGCTGATGAGGTGTGTTATCTGTTGGGTTTAGGTGTCGGGAAATGGTTTTAATTATCGAGGACTTGGGGTAGTTGTTTTGGGATAAGACTTTGGTTAAGTGGTCAAGTTCGTTTTGGAGGTATGTGGGGTGGGTAATAGAAATGGCTCTTTTCACAAGGGTATTGATGACAGCTTGCTTCTGAGCGGGGTGATGGTGGGAATTGGCATTGAGGTATCTATCGGTGTGAGTGGGTTTCCTATACACGGTATGTACAAGGGAGCCGGATGGAGTGCGAGTAACTAGGACGTCGAGGAAAGGGAGAGAGCCATCTGTTTCCACTTCCATGGTGAAGCGTATGTCTGGGTGTTGCTGGTTGAGGTAGTCGAGAAAATTGTTTAAGGATTGCCGTCCATGTGGCCAAATTACGAAGGTGTCATCCACGTATCTGAACCAACATTTGGGCTTGAGGTTGTGGGATTCGAGGATTTGTTGTTCAAATGCCTCCATGAAAATGTTGGCCACAACAGGGGATAAGGGTGAGCCCATGGCAGCTCCCGAAACTTGTTCATAGAACTTGCCTCGGAACTGGAAGTAAGTGGAAGATAGACAAGCACCTACCATGTCAGCGTAACAAGAAGGTTGGTTATCAGATGTAAGGAGTTGTGTAATTATGGTGATGGTATCCTGGATTGGAACCCTGGTAAATAAGGACTCAACGTCGAAACTAACCAGGAGGTCTTGGGGATCAAGGGACAGGTTTTGGATTCTTTGCACAAAATGTTGGGAATTGAGGATGAAGGAGTCCGTGTTACCGGTATATTTGTGTAGGATGTTGGCAAGAAACTTGGAAAGAGCATAGGTAGGACTGGCAATTGAACTGACTATAGGGCGTAGCGGTATATTAGGTTTGTGGATCTTAGGTAAACCATACAGTCTAGGAGGTCGGGAATTTCTCGGAATAAGGGCTTGTTGTGTGTCTTTTGGGATGGGAGATTGTTTGATGAGATCTGTAATCTGGCGGGATAGGCGGGAAGTAGGGTCACGACTAAGGATACGGTATGACGGGTCGTTGAGCAGAAAATTCATTTTCTCTTCATAGGATTGGGTGTCAAGGATGACAGTAGTGTTACCTTTGTCAGCTTTGAGGATGACGATATCAGTGTTGGATTTTAGGGATTTGAGAGCGGTTAGTTCGGACTTGGAATAATTTGGTGTTGGGGGTTTGGCATGTTTAAGGATTTTAGTGGTTTCGTGACGTATGGGATCGGCAACGTCGGGTGGAAGTTTAAAGATAGAGGATTCTACTGAGGAAATGATGGATTCTACGGGAATATGTTTTGGAGTAAGGGCGTAATTAAAACCTCTTGACAAAAGAGATTCTTCGTCTGGGGTTAGGACATGTTTGGAGTGGTTGACAACGGTATGTTTCAGGGATGGTTGTTTGGGCATGTTAGGAGCGGAGAGGTTGTTGAATTTGCGTTTGTGGGTTTCGGTAGTAAGGGTCCGGGTTCGATCAGCTTGAGCTGCGGAAATTCGGTCCAGGTGATCAAAATCATGAAGTGATAAAGAATGCGATAATTCTAGGTGTAGGTGAAATAGTTGGGTGGACAAGTTATTCAAATCACGTCCACTTACTTCCAGTTCCGAGGCAAGTTCTATGAACAAGTTTCGGGAGCTGCCATGGGCTCACCCTTATCCCCTGTTGTGGCCAACATTTTCATGGAGGCATTTGAACAACAAATCCTCGAATCCCACAACCTCAAGCCCAAATGTTGGTTCAGATACGTGGATGACACCTTCGTAATTTGGCCACATGGACGGCAATCCTTAAACAATTTTCTCGACTACCTCAACCAGCAACACCCAGACATACGCTTCACCATGGAAGTGGAAACAGATGGCTCTCTCCCTTTCCTCGACGTCCTAGTTACTCGCACTCCATCCGGCTCCCTTGTACATACCGTGTATAGGAAACCCACTCACACCGATAGATACCTCAATGCCAATTCCCACCATCACCCCGCTCAGAAGCAAGCTGTCATCAATACCCTTGTGAAAAGAGCCATTTCTATTACCCACCCCACATACCTCCAAAACGAACTTGACCACTTAACCACAGTCTTATCCCAAAACAACTACCCCAAGTCCTCGATAATTAAAACCATTTCCCGACACCTAAACCCAACAGATAACACACCTCATCAGCATCCCGACGTCCCAATCGCAACCGCTTTTCTTCCTTACGTCCAGGGTACGACAGATCGTATTGGACGCATCCTCCGCAAGCACAACATAAAACCGATATTCAAACCCCTTTCCAAACTATCGGACTTACTTCCTTCTACAAAGGACAAACTCCCTCCTCTTCTTTCCTCTGGTGTGTACCGGATTCCATGCTCCTGTGGAAGTGTCTATATTGGCGAGACGAAGCGATCAGTAAGCGTCCGAGTATCTGAGCACGAACGCTGCACTAGATTGCGACAAATCGCTGGTTCAGCTCTCGCTGAACACAGATATAACACGGGACATGACATCCTGTTTGCACAAACCAAAGTCCTCGCCCGTGAATCCCATTACTACCCTAGAAGGATCCGTGAATCAATAGAAATCCTAAAACACCCCTCCAATATTAATAGAGATGATGGTTTTCACTTACATCATACCTGGAAATCAGTCCTGTCCCAACCGCTTCTACCTGCTGGCCGACCATCTGTTAACCCCACCCCTTCCACTACGTTACCCCCACCTGTTAACCCCACCCCTTCCACTACGTTACCCCCACTCCAAACACCATCTGGTCACACCAGTCCCCTCATATATAAAGACCCGCCCCAACAGACGACAGTATCTTCTTAGCGCTTGGTTTGATAACTTAGTCCTGAAGATGCCTCTTGCAACAGAGCGCGAAACGTCGACTACTTCAAAGTCCTCAACGCGGTTTCCACCCGGAAATCAATATATCATTGACTCAGACCGCGGAAGTCTACAATTTAGATATTTAAAAACTGTTGATTATTATGAAGTTTACTTGTATTGCGACCGAGAAATGTATTATGTTTTGTAGGCAAATAAATAATCAGTTAGTTATTAAATATTATTTTTACTATGAATATTAGTAACTGTTACTTTATGACCTATAAATTATGAGTTATTGCCACATAATTAAAAACTAACGAAAATGTACAGGAATTCATGTGTAATTACACACGAATATATTAATATAATATTACTAAATAATAATGTTACTTATTATTTATTAACTAATTAATAATATTATTTAATATACATATTAACGTTTGAAATAAAGAAATTTCGTAAATTTATAACATCTTTTAAATTAATTTTGATAAAATTGTTTTTGTCTCACAGCAAAGCAAGCACACAGTAAGCTATCATGTATTTATTATCTATTCTGATTTAAATTCTCATTCAATAGTTGTCTTTAAATTGTCAGTATAACAATGTTCGATAATTATCTAACATTATTATTTACTGACTTAAGTAGGCAGTTTACTTTCATACTCAAATTCATACTTTCTCGTCCACAATACTTTTAAAATTTGGTAGTTTTTAGTTTTTTAGGTATAAAAATATGCTTTGACTCACAAATCTGGTGTTTCAATAGAGGCAAAGAAATATTTCTTGCGGATAAAAAAGCATTTGTTTGAAATATTTGCTTGGCAGAAAAAACGTGTATTTGTGCCCAAACAACTTATGTTTTCAGTTAAAATTTACAATTTTTTTACAACGTTGAGTGAAAGAGTTTTTTTTTAATTTTTTAAATTAACGAATTTCTTGGTTACGTTAAAATGCGATATTTTAAAGTTGCAATAAATTGTACTTTGATTAAAGAAATTATAAGTTTTTAAAGGAGTTAATGTGGACAAATTGACAAGAACTTTTCGGAGGGTTCATTAGAACAAAATCTCCACGTGTCGGGTTTTTGAAAATCGCACTTCCTCGACCGGTGGCTGGTCTTCACAAACCTACATATAGTCAAGGTTTTGGTAGCAAAGTGTGCGCCGATTCGGAATCTGAATTTGGACCTGCATGCACTGCATGCTCTATAGTCTATACTGCCTATCACACGGCCTTTTTAGCAACTTAGCCACACGCACGACAACTAAGCAGCGATCTTTCACCAGTATATTTATACTAAAGATTAGGCCGAACTGCGAGGAGAGAGTTTGCGGCTCCATTTAACATACAGTTCGATCAGGTATTCACACTAAAAATTAGTTTATTTGAATCAAAGTATCGATAGTAAACCTATTTTTAAACCAAAGCAAAAATATTACTTTAAAGAAAGTGAATCTCCTCTTGTGTAGAAATATATCTGTTTGAATCAAAATTAGATTTCATTTCCGTAAAGAAACGTTTATTTAAATAAAAATTAAAATGTTCCTTTAAACGAAAACAATTTTTGGTTGTATCCAAATATATTTATATTACTTAAATAAATATTACAAATAAATTAATCTCTACAAGCAAGTAAGCCAGAACATTCAAGGAAGGAAATATTCTTGGTGTCAAAGAAATAGGTTTTGATCCAAAGGAATACATTCAAAAGAATATATTTCTTAAAAACAAGAAATATTTTCTATCTGTGTATTTACACATATCATACGTTATACATACATACCGTTTGGTTTTGTAGGCACTAGAAAACATTTGAATTATTCTATTATACATGTATTTCACTGGTGTATCAGTATTTCTCGTCGTCAACTGTAGGTACCACGAAATCTCGATGGACTTTAACATGAAACGCGTACCGCGGGGGACATTGACAATGGCACATTGCTGAATAGAGAACTACGCGAATGGGTTACTGTTTGTCAGGTCCTTTGTTCCATTGTGACGATTTCAGGACCTTGTACCGTATTTACAATACGTTAAACAAAGATAGACGTACCGAGTAGGACATCATGTTGATATTTTAACCGATATATTCTACTAACTTTTCTTAATACCGGCGCATCCACCCTTTTGGCTTTTGTATTTTCTTGGGGCTTTATTGATTAAACTTCCATTATTAATGTTGGTATACTATTATATTTGAATAATTTAAGGCTATTGCTACCAGAATTGAGAGCTTCAGCCATTTTGAAATATCAATACGTGATTGCGATTATATAGATAATCAATTATTTATCCACTTCGAATTTGTCACCATTCCAAAGTTTATTTTAGAATGCTTATTTTCTGTAACGAATCTGTGGTATAAAATAAATTGTCCTCAAATTTTGGGCATATATAAATAACCATACGTTCTTTTGGTCGATGCTTGTAGCACTCAGTGTGTTTTATCAGCTATAACCACATGTATCATCTGGAGTCAAATAGCAGCCAATTTACTTCTCGGCAGCCAATTCACTTTTCGGCATTTTATTGTTTTTATTTGGTTCAACAGTGATAACGCCCATTATTACACATGCTTTGGAGACATGACACTAAAGCAGAAGGATCATTATAGAATCAGAGTTTTTGATAGAAAGGTGATTGAGAAAAATGTTGGGACCTGTGGTATAAAATGGAGTGAAATGGATAATGAACAACGAAATAGAAGCAGAACTGGGAAGTGATCTAGCAGTGTATTGTATTAAATCCTCAAGAATAATATGGGTGAGACACGTGTGGAGATCTGGACCGGAAAACAAGATGATCGCAATAATGGAATATGGTGGCCGAGTAACTGAAGAAGAAGAAGTAATGACAGGATAAAGTTGAGGAAGCAGGTGTCGCTGAGTCACAAAGTGGAAGGAAAAGGCAGAAAACAGAATCCTCATTCTTGCATCCTGTATATGCTCCAAATTAAAATTTGAATACAAATTGCCACAGTTTCGTCTTTCTACCAAAAAAGGATCAACATGGAACTGAACCAAAGAATCATAAAAATCGGCTTAGAAATTTGTTTAGTTGATGTTTAATTTTGACGTGTAGTGTAAATCTTTAAAAGTTGTATTATTATTATTATATTTTCATAATTTGGTTTGTATTAGTACAAGCTAAAAATTACAAATATATGTGACTATGTGAGTAGCTTTTCTAGTGGCGAGCGATTGGTCAAACCTAGTATTTTGCTTAAGTTTGATGTTGCATAATTTTTTACTGATTTACGCTTAAGGGTAGTCAAAATTAGTAAAAATTGGTTATAATAAGGACCTAGAAACTCAACACACAATAAAAAAAAAATCGGTTATATTCCGTTAAGCGATCCAATACAAATACATGGCAAAGCATAACGACCGGTACTCCTACGCAAACAAAGCGGAGTCTCGCGGGTTGCCGGTGTTCCGGCATGCGAGCAGTAAGCCATGCCGATGACGTAAACTTCCGTGTACGTCACGCAGGTCAATAAACCGCCTTGCAAAGGTCGCACATATACGCAAGTAGTTCGACTACTGGCCGCGCGGCGGCGCAAGCGTCCGCGCCGCCACTCGCGTACTTGGCCGGCATTCGCCGGTGTCGCGTCGTTGGCACGAATACGGCGGAGACAACTTCTAATTGAATTTTTGGCGATAGATGGAGACTCTTCCCAGAGCGAATCGATTGAAATTAGTGGTGGGAGGAGGGGGAGTATTTTGATCGCGCGACCGACTCAATGAATTTTTCATGCGGTTATTTGCCTATTTAAATGTGTGATTTTGATGTTTGTGTCCCGTTTCGGGTCGATGTGTTCGCAGGAATGAGGCGACCTGAAGAGACCGTTTGATGTTATAAATAGTTCGCATTCATTTGCCGTACTGATTTATTTATACCTTGCGCTGGTCATAATAGATTCACAACTGTACAGGAAACAAACTATAAGAAATTGGTTTAAATATTTTTTTATGTTGAGTAGGCACCTATTATGTATTACGGTGGTAGCTAATTAATAACTAGAAGTTCCAATACTAATACACACAATTTTATAGCAGTAATAAATTGGTGTAATTTTTAGGGGGGGGTTTCATTTCTCATTCGAACATGAAGATAAAAATTATCCCATCCGAGAAGATTTCTATGCGTGCAGTTTTTGGAACAGATTTTACGAATATATTTTGATCACGAAAAGTGACTAGGCCGAACTTTTGATTTGCGCCATCAAATGCTATTTGCGCCGCAGTTTTTGAAAAAATAAAATGAAAACTGACACAGCTAGCGTTTCTTGACACTGATGTGTCCGCTTGCGGAAACAAAATAAAACTATTTGAAACCGTATTCTTATTCAGCCCAGAAAATCTATCGAATTCATCATTATCAAGTTTCAATGATCTAATCTGTATTTACGTGCAAAAAAGTCATTGTCTATTAAAATGCTAGACTAACGAACTTTATTGTACAAAAAAAAAAATAGTGACGATGAACTGTCTTGATTTCATGTTTTTTGTGTTGTGGAAAAATGTTTATTTTCAACATTTATTAAATTTCTTCGACAAAGGGATTATACGATTTAGTGACAAAAAATTTTACCGCTTTTGTTTTTTTTTTTAATCTGGCAAACTCTTTTAGCTTTCCATTCACAAAATGTATGTTCCGCAAAGTTCTCTCCTGTCAGTTGACCATTACTTGATATAGGAATAACATTGCGGCGGAGGTATATTTATAGAAGCAGAAAATAATTATCCTTTCTTTCATTTTATTTCTGGTCCTAAAATTTTGCTCTTGTTCTATACTCATTGTTTACCGCCAACAATAAATGGCACTACGTCTTCAGATACATCATACTTATGAGATGACCCGGTAGAAACATATTCTTCGACTGTATTTTGATTAAAACACAGATCGACGTAATAATCCTGCCGTCCTTAGACTATTAGAATAATGCCTGATACAATTACTTTGTGTTGTACATAATCTACAAAGGTGCTTCCAACTATATCAACTAACCAACTACTTCAAACATATGATTTTCCTCTATTAATTTTCAATTAAATATGAAATTAAATCACATACCTGTGATTAAAATGAAAGAATACATTAACAGAAAGAATGATAAGAATAAAATATTAAATAGAAATGTAATTAAAAATTGTTGCAGTGCATGGAAATTTGTATATGTATTTTCCAGTCACAAAATCAAAGTTCCCCATAGTTATTCATATTTTGCAATCTGTTTTTACTTTATCATACGCAGTATGATAGGAACTGGATGTTTCCTCTAAGCATTTTTCAAGGATTTTTCAAATGAGCTGCTAATTCTGTAATTTCATCAAAATAGTTAAATAATAAATTAAAGTAGAGGAATTTTTTTAAATTTATGCTGTATGAGCAAATTCTTCTTTGTCTGCATTGAAACTTAGTTAGCCAGGAGTTGACAATTATTTTCATTCTGACAGTAGGTAGTGTCAAACGCTGTTTTTTTAACAATACCTACTGTCACTATTATCAAAATATCTGTCAAATCCTTACTAACTTGTGTTACTTTAATGCAGGCACTATTATGCAGCTAAACTATTAATTTTATATATTGTTTGACAAACTCATGTGCCTGGCCACATCAGATTTTTTATTTCTTTTGAAGACATTTAAGAGAAAAAATATACCATCTATTAAAAAGCGCATTATTCACTATTCCTTATTTCCTTAGTTCCTTATTTTGTTTTAATGTTCCTGATTTGAGTTACACAGTTGAGACAGGGCAAATTTATTGGCGGCAACTGCTGTCCGGAACTAGACTTGCCATGTCTAAACCATAGAAAAGTACTAGCCATCAAGTAGAAAGTCCTCTTTCGTATGGTTTATACATGGCAAATTTATTGGCGGACAGCCCTCTCCGCAGCCCAGTCAAGGTCAAGTTCCCATGGCCATTGTAAGCCACTTAAGTCAGTTTTGGACAGTCAACTGTAAAAACATATTTTTTTACATAATCCGGTGTCATATGGTTTATTTCGTAAACCATATGATACCACATACGCCCTAGGTCTTATTTTTAAATTCTAAAACTGGGGGCAGTAATGACTAATTCCGGTACATTCCGGAAATGGAAATTGTTATAATTAAGTCTTCAGGACGGCTTATTTTTGTTTTGTTTTTTTTTTTGTTTTTTCCCGACTCTCTGTGAGTTCATATAACTATGATTAATAAGGATGATAAAAATAAACCTTGGATAAATCTGGATAGAGTTGTATCTAAAGCACCCCCAAAACCCACCCATAATGCGATATTGTTTACTATTTTTCCGTATTTGCAGATATAAAATTATTGTACTCACAAGATTTCAAAATGTTCACTCCAAAGATATATTTTAACCCCCTTAAAACATCCCTTATATGTGTGAGATTTTTTCCACTATTTTTTTTTCGCGTATCTAACGACTATTTGAAGTTCATTTACAAAAAGAAAATAATTTTGATCAGCTAAAAGTGCAAAATGGACCACTGTGCGCCGTCGCCTACATATGAATAAATGCCAATTCCCTCAATTGATCGCTCCTACAGATTCTAAAACATACCTAAAACAACAGAAATTAAATTCTTATTAAAAGAAATAATTATTTGAAGAATTGAAATTAAATTCTTGTTAACCACATAGTTCCTACTTAAACTATGTTTATGAAAAAAAATATAAAAAAATTACGGTAATGTTTGTGCAAAATCATATGAAGTTGATATTCTTTCAAGAATTGCAGACCTTAGAAATGAATGGAAGGTGTTTAGCCGTTAGCGTTGGCAGCAATGAATAGATTCCTTATGAACGACATGGATGGTTTCATTACGATCTTCTTAACGTACGTCATGAATACGAAATTAGATACGGCTCAGTGATGATTTGCTAAAATTATGACCCCTTGATCCATATTATGTGGTCGGTTATATTAGCTTTGACTGCACGCATTGCAGTATTGATATTTTTTGCAATATGCATCATAAAAATGCATAATAGAATATACATATCACTGAAAAAGTATCGATAAATAAACCATCTCTGCATGATAACATTGCCAGTACTGTAAATGAAATTTTAAGGTGTTAAGATCGTATATTCTCCTGATTGTATTAATCCAGAAATACTGCCATTCTATAGAATAAGCACAAAATCCATAGTAATTGTACAGCTTTGACTAGCTAAATTGCCTGTGTTGAGTATTAATACAACACGTCTAGTATACATCTACAACAATCACACAGTATCAAGGCGATCAAGTTCATGTGCATCGCAACTGGCTTGCACAGCTTTCGATCTGGTAATTTTATAGTTGGACAGTAAAAAAAGAATTACGTATCGGTCCTGGAAAATTACTTTACAATGTATAATTCCAGTCATATCAAGGGCAACTTGTTGCCCATCGTATCACGGTAAAATTACCGAATGATTTTTTCTGTGTATGTATACTTATACTTCAGTGACCCTCCACCTTGTTGTGATCTATTAATTTTGGTCAAAGTCGTTGCAGCTTTGATAGTTTTTCCTTTCTTCTCAATATATCTGTATCATTAAAAAGGACAATACTATATGCATACCAACATTTCGGTGATATAACAAACTTTAATTCAACTGTGCTTAATACCAACGCTTAGCGCATGACGCCGCTTGTCGCTTGTTGATTTATAATTGGGCTTGGCTTGTCTCTGCAGATATTTCCTGTATATCCGCGCTTTCTTGGCGATTTCACAAATGTGACTTAATGAATAGGTAATGAGATATTTATGTGTGGTCTCAGGGAGCTAAAATCGACAACCGATGGTACTATTCAATTGCATTTCAAAAGAGCGGTTATCAATTACGCCAATGTTTCACGCTGCGATATTTGTATGCTATTTGAAAGGTGTGATGTCAAGCACTGATTGCCTGCAGTCTCTATTACACGCTTGTGGGCTGAATATTTATCTACAGTTGTGTTAAATGCGTTGCTGTCCTATTGCTATCTACTGTATTCGCTATTCGTATCGCGTACAAGACTTTACAATGATTACAATTATGGCGGAATTGACGCAACCAAAATACGTTAATACATAAAATACGTTAAATTCACTAGATCAAAATCAGTTAAATTTTGAAAAACTATGTATTGAAAACAAAATATTATTTTATTGGCATATAAATCATTTAGTCAGAATTAAATTGTACTTTAATTTTAATAATAAATTATATATTTAAATAATAACTAAATTTATAAAAACACATACGAAGAATATTAAAAATCATTAACATAGGCTAGACGAATTTTCATTTTCGCAAAAATGATCGAAACAAAATTTTTAAATATAAAAAAATCTAAACTAAATTATAAAAAAAGAACAGTAAAAATATAGTTACCCATACATTAACAATGGGATTCAAACGTCGTAGCCTTTTATGTTTTCCGAAATATAGTCTGAAAAAGCTAAAACTTTTGATTTGAAAAGCGGTGCTGCACAGTTATTCTTAACTGGACGAGTTTGACACAAGGTAATACCACTTCACAGACCTGTTATCTACTTTTTAACCAACCGCAAAAATGAGGTTTACAATTCGAAACGTATGTATACAGGGTCTTTCATACATAACGGCTAACCTTGTAGGAGCATATCCACCAAGGACAGAGAAGCAATTTGGGCCAAAGAACGTCTATTTCAAAGGTTTATGTACTAACAAAATCGTATCGTAGAAATTTCCCAAGCTCTGGTGAGCGGAGCCGATCGCGCATAACTGAAATACGGTTGCAAACGTACGTACCTACGAACATTTATCAATTGAAAATGAGGGTGGAAATGAGACATAATCCAGAAATGTGCTGCGGATTTACAAACATTGTGATTGCAAAACGATATCCCTCGAACAAAACAAACCACTTAACACTACAGCTGCGCGCCGCGGGCAATCAAAGTTATTTCGCATTTCAGCCATCCGTCGCATACAATTGCCATCTATCTGTCTCTCATACTACATATATCACGCCACACATTAACACACCCACATTAAGATTCTACAATCCAAAAGATTCTTATTGTAGATAAGCCATGGTACATATGAACCTGACGAATGGAGATTAATGTCGCCTTAGGCGTCACGTCAGAATGGAGGGAGACCGATATGTGTTGGAGTGTTGACTATTTTCTTGCGCTGAACAGGGACGTCTGTCTTTAATAATTTTCTCAAGAATGAGTTAAGTTAGACCAAACGTTGTTTGACAAAACATGCTTATAACGTCTTTGGGCGTATGCTCTTTCAAAGTTAGCCGTTATTTCTGAAATCAACTGTATATATAGGGATATTTATATGGATACGTATGTATGGATATTTCTTTTATGTATATTCGCGTATATAATTCCGTAACCGATAGACAGATTTGCATGATTCTTATCTGGTTTTAAAGGTTGTTTTTCACTGGTAGTACCTCATAAGTCAACATCGGATGCTAACCATGAACCCAAAAGTTGACGGACTCTTAAAGTGAACAAAGCAACTAGTTCAGACAGAATCTAATTATTATGTTTGGTGTACGTATGGTAGCGGTTAAAATACGTCAAAAAGTCACAGCAATATGGGTCCTAACATGAACCGTTGCGTTGATCTAAAATATGGTAGGAAATGCAAAAACGTCAAAACGTAAATTACTAACTGGAAAATATTATATACAACCAAAAGTGCATTTCACTGCTTTGGCTCGTTTTTTTTTGTCAGTTCAGTTCTTAAGTAAGTGGGTCTTTTTGAGAAAGCAACCACATAAATTTTAAAAACTATACCAATCTAAAATTAAAAGATTAAATCTTCAAAGTATTTTAAGTAGAATGGTACTGAATGTTCTAAGTAGACTGAAATGAAGTATTAAACTTAATTGAAAAAGTAGGAAGCACATGGGTTTCTTTAACCGGAAGCATGTCAGTTTTCCGTTAGACAGTAAGTAAGTACCACTGACTTGCCGCATGCTTTCTACGTCATATCATGAATTTACTTAAAGGTACTTAGGTATTTAAGGAATTCTATCACGTCGGATTTTCAATAAAGAAAATTGTACATTACTTTGAGATTAGGGATATTTCTAATGTGGTTAAAACAGTTTTTTTACATCTCAGTACAATGAATAATATAATCACTCTAAATGATCATCAAACTGAACCAGAGTATTCTTGCTGTCAAACGTAGGAAACAATAGTTGCCGCCTGGTTAGTGATAGCCTATCGCACACGACAATTCACAACTGTTACAAGTGTTGTTCTTTTGCTACATGCATTTTATCATGATTCATTACAGTAAAATTATTCATAGTATCATGTACACAGTCCAACCACTCAGTACTCGTTCGGAGAAATGTAAACATTAGGATGCGCCGTGGACACGGGATAGTTTTGGTGGAGGGGATCATTCCGTGTGTTGTTGCCGAGCAGTGCCTCTCGCCGAATGGCGTCCTTGTTCTCATTCTGCGCACACATAGCGTCAACTTTAAGTTGCTGGACCTGTATATAATAATTATTTGGCATTTTTTATGTGATGTGATGGAAACCACCAGACCCAGGTGGTTCTACATGATCGTAAAAAAGTTCAAAGAATGAATGTTTTCAATATAAATATCCAAATGTTTTAAAAGTTCATTGCTGTGGTGATAATGGGCTGAAAAGGCAAGAAATCCTACGACAGATTAAAGAAGCGTTTATTTTTGAAAATTTGGTAGACTTTATCAAAGATACTCTGGATGGCTTTGATGAGGCACCAAATTCATACGAGAAATAGGCAGACCAATGCATGCAATGTTGGATTATCAAAGAATGATTTAATAACAAAGAATAGCTTTAAATATTTGATTTATTTATAAAGGACATGTAGGTACCTTCAAAAAGACAAATATGTGCCCAGCCCAGCATGCACGTTCTGATGGTATAATAGTGCATAAGATTTCAATACCCTAAGACAGAAATTCTTCACAACCGACTATATAACAGTATCTTCAATAATTGTGCGAAGAACTTACTGTATTATCAGTCGTCACTCTCTAACAATTATTCAGATCTGACAAGAAGCAAGAATCTTCCCCATCAATTCCCTCATTGTTGTCAGAGATGTCGCTGATATCCATATGTGAATACCATGCAATTAGCGACTTTTGAAGCAATACAAATCCCACCGGAATGTTGCCACATCATGTATGTACAACGCTTGATGCGATTAAATAGGAAAACGTTGGCTGTTTGTGTATATGTGTGCGTTTTGTATGTGTGTGCCTCCTTACCAAAAAATAATAACAATAGTACGAGGATTATCCGCTTTGCTAATAACACGTTTTTTTCTTTCTTCTTGCAGGTAAGCAAGCGATTGTGTTCCATCCTAGTAGACGGTACGGCGTGATGCGCTCGCTCACTGTTGCGAAATTTCGAAGAATACAGAAGGTAAACGTTTCTTAAATTCAACTTTCGAAAACGGACGGCGACGCACATATGGCGATGGCTTGTCTTCTTCCCGCTTTGGAGTTATTCTTGTGCAAGATGAAGCTCCCAGTGAGTGAAGTTTTTTAACTGAAAGTAAAAAAAAAAAGGAATAGATAATATGTTTTAGAATGTTACAGTATAAGCTATAGCTTCCGAAATTTAAGTTTCTATTAAAGGAATTCAATTAGGTTTATTTGCAAAAAATGCAATTTTTAGGGAAAATTTTATCAAAAAATGTAAAATACCCTTGCGGTTGCAATTTTTGTTGTGGTCATTTTTAACCTCTAGTTATCGCAGGAAAATTACCAGGTTCTTTGTAATTTTACTCGGAGCTAATAAATTTACTTCTCTTGTGAAATGAGGTTTCCGATAGGTACGTTTTTGTATATACTTTTGTAAGTAATATTGCTGAACATTACAGTAAATTTTCAATATTAGGTTTGTTCGAGCAGCCGCAAAACCAGTTTATAGTCAGTAAGTTACTTTTGTGATGGACCAGCTATGTTGCTATAAATATAAAGGGTTAAATGATTGTAGTCAGATTAGGCCATGTCTATGTTACTACATTTTTGCCGCTTTACACAAACAAGTATCAAACATACATGAGGTTATGCAACTAATTTAATATTTGCTTATAGAACAGTAGTATCATAGTAGTATTCAGTACAAATGAAGCTGCAACCACAAATTTTTACAGTGGATCTCAGCGCCTAGTGCGACTGCTATCATTTATAATAACTCTATATATAAGTACCAATATTATAAATAAATCGCTATCTGGTTTCACACAAATGCACGGTTTGTAAACCAGTGTTGCTATGTTTTGAAACATTTGTTTTAAAACATTGCTTTAAACATGTTTTAAAACAAATATTTTGTTTTAAATCATTTTGTTTGAAACTTGTTTAAAACAATTTGTTTTAAATGCATAAAATATGGTGTTTTAAAACATTGTTTTAAACATGTTTTCAAAACAAATATTAACTCATAGAATAACATAAGCCGAAGTAGCGGTAACTCACAAAGCGGTTTTCCTGTAGTACATAATTAGATATATGGGTGATGGTCCGTACCTCAACATTCTCAACAAGTGTGAAGACAAAACAAGAAAAAGTCATTCACACAATAGATTTAACTCCACTGAAGACTGAAGTATGAAAAGACCGCCGATCAAAATGTTTACAAATAAAACTATTGCGTGATTTAAAACAAATTTAAAATAATTTATTCCTTATTTAAAATCTTTGTTTTGGGGTGTTTCAAAACATTGTTTCGTTAAAAAGAAACATCATTTTATAAAAAGAGCATGTTTGTTTTGTTTACATTAAAATTTTTTTTTTTATAACAGCCCTGTTGTAAACTGGTTTTGCGACTACTTGAAGAAGCCTGTTGTTAACTGTAAAATCACTAGTGTAGGTTCAGTAATGCAGATTTATTAATTATGTGTCCTCTTTCGCATTTAAACCCTGGCTTCGCATAATTTTGGATAAGCCGAACCTTCTCTAGAGTGAGAAAAATGCTTAAACGGTTGGTAAAATTGTTGACAAATGGAGTAGGTTTACTGACAAACGATTAAATTTTATTTGTAAATTACTTATCATTTTTATGAGTGTACACTGTACATATCTGCCGCGTAAACAAAAACAAGAATTTATCACTGAAAGGATCAGCCTTTGAATGTGAAGTTTTTCGAATTAATGATTTTACAATTCCATGGTGTAGTAGTTTTGAATGTTAAATACTTTGTATAGAAATAATTATTTTAGGTTGCGAAAAATATCACGAACATGACGTAAGAAACAAATGCATATTTAATGTATAAAAATTGTGGCACTGCGCATCAATATGATCGAATTGGGGACAACCAACACGCTCGGCTTTTTGCAAAGAGTTTTTACTCTTTGCACAACCAAAACAGGTGGCCGAAAGTCGAAGGCATTTCTAACTCAAGTGAAACTCATACCTAACTGTGAAATTTTTGGAGTCGCTGATTTCAAAGTTGTTTTTATCAAATATCTACTACTCTGCAATTAATATGTAGAGTTTTTTTTAAGAAAGAAGAATCACTACAAGATAATTCATTGAAATACAAAATTGACAATGTGTTAGGTCATCTACAAATAATGTCCCGAATAACTATATAGTTATAATAACATATTCTTCTCATTAAACCGACCATTTGGCAACAAATTTGACAAATTATCAAATATCTGTTGAGAACTTACACGACTTGGTGAAAACGAATGAAATAATTTTATAGCTGCAAGAAGATAAACTTTATAAAAAGCAAAAGCGGTTCTATCTAAAATATCAACTAATTAAATATTAGAAAAATGGGTATCAACAATTCTAACTGCAAGTACAAAAATGCCCATACTATATTCTAGATTGTGGTCATACGTCAACATTTTCTGATCAAAATACCTGGGGTGCCATAACTTATTATTAAAATATTAGTTCGATCTGACAATCAGATCTGACAGATCTGTTAGATGCTAAATGTATCTCGCCTCAGGACTGTCATTTTCTCCAATACGTTCTCAATGAGCATCTAACACATCTGTCAGATCTGTTGAGCTATAGTCGGCAAAGAAACGCATTAGAAAAAATGACAGCCTTGAGGCGAGATACGTTATATAAAAAAAAACGGTATATGAAATGCAGTTTTTAGTTTGAATTCCACTAACCAATACCTTCAAACATTCATCTCGACAAATTCATTTTATTATTGAATCATTCAAAGGTTTCTGATCAAAAGATACTTTTTGATTGTTTGGAAACCACTGCCATATCATAATATTCAAGTGAATCCAATATAACAACAATAATTCATAAGAAACTTACAACAAACACCTTAATTATAAACGGTTAAAACTTAAATTGGTAATACAAATCGCTCATAGTAATAACCAGAGCAATTTGTCCATGGATAATTGAGCTGCATGCGGCGAGGGAATCGTGTTTTATTTACGCTCGCTCTTGTAGTATGAATGTGTCCGTAATTTGCGTTAATGCATTCGAGCTTTATTATCTGCATGTAAATGCATAATATCAGTAATGACGACCGTCTAATATACTGAAACCGCAAACAATGTCGCTGATTAACCAGCACATATACCCTCGCAAAATAAGTACTCCAAAACGACATCGCTTCTGACTTTAAGCATTGCGCAATTATTAATTGCAACCGCTGCAAGCTATGGATACAAATCGATGAAAAGGGGGAGAAGAGAAGTAATGTAAACGAACGTGGGCAACATTGAAATTGCCACTGGATTTAATATTTTATATTTATGCAATTTTCCGCTAGCATCGATTTTAGTTGTGTTGGAACATGCCTAAATAATGTGAGTATGATGGTGGATTTGCATGTGTTGTTTAATAAATTACCAGTAATCAGTGGGTGAAATATTTATGCTAGAAGATTTATTTCAATAGTTTTGCAAACAATCCACTTGCTTCACATTAGTGTTGATACTAATCAAACTGTTCCACCGCTAATAAATGTCT
Organism: Melinopterus prodromus; assembly: GCA_964023965.1. NCBI lineage: Eukaryota > Metazoa > Arthropoda > Insecta > Coleoptera > Scarabaeidae > Melinopterus > Melinopterus prodromus. The sequence continues at coordinate 61,580,601 of OZ030391.1, read as the reverse complement.
GGTGATATGACACTTGTTTGGAGTACCAAATAGGACTCTTGCTGAAATATATTTAGAGTGATTCTAGCCACATTGTGCTAATAAGCTATCTGATTACTTTGCAAAGTCGTTTAATTACATTTATTGGTCGTGAAATTAAATGGAAAATGTACTCTAATCTTAATGATTACTGTAAATAGTAAACACTTCTAATCAAGTTCAAACAATCACTCAATAGAGTTCTGCATTCCATGCATATAAAGCGTACTATTTACAAATTGTGTATCAACTTTAGAGTTATTAGGAGTCATTTTAGAAGAAGGTGCTAAATGACGTAGTATATTTTCATACATTATTTGTAATACCCGATATCCCACGAATGAGGCAAACTGCGGTGATAGTATGAAGATCTCGAAAGAACGTATATCCTTATACAGTTTTTAATTTACAAACTATATTTTCTTTTTTCTCGCTTTGGAAGTATTTTCGTTTCAATAGATTACACTTGAAAAATAAAACGAGAAAGACGGGGTTAAGATTTATTCGAGACTTTAAGTAGTCCAGTTATCCGTCAGTAAAATAAACAACAAATGCTTGACATTGACAGAGCAGAGTAATGTCGATTTAAAACATAAAATCTATAATGTTGTGACGATGATTTGGTATGATTCTTGAGTTATATCTGATATAGTAGTATGTCGCCATTTGGAATAGAAATATTCCTTTAACAAAATCAATCTGAGAGCAAAATAACTAAACAAGCAAACATGTCATCCATATAAAATAAAGTTGAGCCACCAGTTAGCAGAAATTGACGAGAATTCTGTGCTCAAATGATGAACATTTACAATCGATTCAAAACGTGGTATGTGCATTTTATCAGCTGTTTGGATATTGTCAGATGATGTGGGGTCGGCAGTGTGAGCACTATTGTGTTATCTTGACAACTGTCAATATCAAACCAATTTGTCGGTTGTTAATCATTACTAATAATTTTTAATACCATTGAATAGTCAATTCCTTTTTGAATTCATGTATCAAAATTCAATCGTTTCCATAAGATCTTGTGTTAAAAAATTACACTGCATGTCAAAAACATGCCGAGATAGCTCCCGAGAATAATAATAAAACAGAAGAGTAAAAAACTTTTGGGTTAAAAAAAGAAACGACAAACCCTAACAAATACCTCCTTGTTGCTGACGTCTTCAATTTAAATTCGTATCGGAAAATATTTTTGGTGAAATGTTAAGTTTGTGGGGATGTTTTAATTCATTAATGAATAGTATAAAGTACACGTCTTTTCGTACCTGGGTTACAATTATCCATTTTTAATTATTTACTCATATGAGTGTGTTGTCGTCAGCCTATATGGGTGCTGAAGTGCCAGGGTTTCTTAGAAATATTTCGTAAACATTCGTTTATTTTCTTCATTGTCTGTATAATATATTAAACAGAGTTAAATCATGCGATCTAGCTGACCAAGAAGTTGGAGTACCATTACTAATCTACTAATTTCCATAAATATTACTTACATTATACAGGGCTTCCCACGACGAGCTGCCATTAGAAGTATATAGACAACCAAATGCAATGAGGCATTATTGAAAAGAGTTTTCGGTTACATCCGGTTACACCGGAAATGATGTGAACTTTTATATTTCAAATGGAACACCTTGTATTTTATCGCATTTTGGATATCCCCATTAAATTTTAGATCAATTTTATGTTGCATTCCCTATACCTAACATGCGTCAATTTTGAGATATTCATATTTTTCATTAAAAAATGACAGCTGCACGGTTACTTTCAATTACTTATAAATTATCCCCTGTAACCGTCGGAAAAAAGTTGTCCAGCAAAATTGTTGTGAAGGTAACGTTTTGTCGACACATAGAATTCTTCTAAACGTTATACAGGGTATTCAAATTATAAGATCAAAGTTGAACTCAATTCTATGGAAAATTTTAGATCAAGTTTCTGTACAATGTCCTATACCTAAAATGTACCTACTGAAACCGATTTGTAAACATTACAGTAGCAATTGAAAATATTGCCAAATCTAGATTGCGTTTGAAAACAACTGAACAATTTCGAATAAACAGAACTTTATTAAACAGGGTTTTTAGGTTTTTTTCATTGTAATTAATTTAGTATTTATAAAATTATAAGCCTACAATAAAACACAATATTAAAATTAAAACAAAATCGTAAAATAAATTTTAAAAAAATGCTTAATTCTATTTTAGTAACTGTTCGAAGCCGTCTGAGTTAGCACATAAGCCATTGAAAGCTTCGAGAACTCTATCTGTCATGGTCTCCTTATTAATTATTGGGTTGTCATAAACTACGTCTTTAATAGCTCACCAAAAAAAAATCCATTGGCGTCAAGTCGGGGGAACGCGGTGGATATTTGTATGGCCCATTAAGCGCTATCCACCGATCGTCGAATATCTCATTAAGCAAGCCTAAACTACAACAGTTGTGTGCGCCGGTCGCCGGCGCAGCGTCTATATGAAACCACATAATTATTGATGTGCTAACTCGGGGACGCCATCAACAATAATATGCTAAAAAGAATTGAAGCATGTTTAGCGGAAAACTGCAACGTTTTTGAACAGTTACTGAGATAGAATTAAGTCGTCTTTACTCACTTTACGATTTTGTTTTATTTTTAATATTATATTTTCTGTTTATTCATGTTTTTATATTAATGTTGTACTTCTGTTTATTACAAATTGTTCAGTTGTTTTCAAACGCAATCTGGATTTGGTAATGTCTGCAATTTCTATTGTGATGTTTAAAAATCGATTTCAGTAGGTACAAGTACATTTAAGGTATAGGACATTGTACACAAAGTAGATCTAAAATTGTCTATAGAATTGAGAAACGTAATCATATGTTAAAGTTACTATTTGAAAAAATTGACTTTTAGTACTTTTCTCGATGTGATATGTTACCTTCAAAACAATTTTGCCGGACAAGTTTTTTCCAACGGTCACAGCGGCGAATTTATAAGTAATTGAAAGTAACCGTGCAGCTGTAATTTTTTAAAGAAAAGAATGAATATCTCAAAAATGACACATGTTAGGTATAGGGAATGTAACATTAAATTGCGATCAAAAATGCGATAACATACAGTGTTCAATTTGAAATATAAAAGTTGACATCATTTCCGGTGTAACCGGAAGTAACATAAATTTTAAAATATTTTAGTTGAGACGATCGTGTTCAACAATATGTCCACAAATTCCCAATCTGTCAATTTATTTGGTTCTCCATATATTTCTAATGGCAGCTCGTCGTGGGAGACCCTGTATAGAACTGGTCAGTACTTAATTTCTATTTTCTTCTACTTTACAATGTTTTTAGCAAATTTTAACGTTTCTGGAGCATTGGGTTCGGTTTGGTTGTTGAATACGCCCTACACATTAATTAATACAACAACAAAAATTTAGCTCTTGTACAAAATGGAAATACCTAATAGTCCGCAGTTCAGATTATCTTCACATTTTCCTTGTACATGTATTGGTGTCAGTTTTCATGAAAAAGCGTAAATCTAGACTGACTTCAAAGAAAACGTTCGATACCGATGCGAATAAATAGAGAATGGAAATTAACATACATATTCCGCAAATGCTAGGCATTGGTAATAAGTAATAATAAAACCAAGAGCTTTTTGGATCGCGTACAACATAGGCGCAGTAGGTTTACGTATATTATCATAATGTATGCGAAAAGCAAAACAAACAGCCCGAGAGCAGTTTCTCATTGCACGATCCTTAAAGGAGATACGATTTTCGGAAAGTGTGTCGCATATATTTAGTTCTTTCAGCCGTTGGCACTGTAATTATTGCCGTACATACGCATATATCGCGAAAAATATTAGTAAGTAATGCCAGCTCCCCACCTCGGCTGTTCTCTGCTCACATTTCTAACATTAGATTTGACACAGTTTTTCCGTCAGACGTCAAGGAACAATTATTCGTTAAACCCAAAAATAGCCCTTTCTATTAAACACTCACAACTTTAGCATAATATGAAACTAGTCTTCGTTCTGTATAAATTATATGGATATCGGATTAGATTAGAATTTCCACACAGATTTTCGTACTAATTGAGTTTGCCAATTTATTCGAATACGTCAGCGTATTTCTCGGAATTCAAACCTGTGCGCCAATTATAAATGATACTTTTTGACGGGGAACTGACAGTGCGACATGGAATTATTAACTAATAGCCGAGAGATAATAACGCGCCGCGCGTTATTATGCGCTATTCCCAAGATATATTGGAGTCGTACAAGCAGTAAATTAAATTATTTTTCCATTCACGTAGACGTGTCCTATATTCGAGATAACGCACTTATAGCCAACTAGTACAGTGCGTTTCAAGAAGAGAACTGACGACTTTTGCTCAATCTGCAACAGTATTATTGTTAATTTTGTGTAGTGATACCAGGTAATATTACTGGATCCATGTTAATCTTATGGGTAATATACCCAAGGTACTATGCGATAGTATTACCCATAAAAATTAATATCACTTAATTTCTGCGAGTAATTAGTCAGTTTATTAATTGATCGTTTAGTAAAGTGACATCTTTATCTGTTTTACGTCTTTCTATTTCTAATTGTTCTAAAAAGTCCATACGGACCCTTCTTAAAGACTGACGAGACGTGTCCCTGCGTGACCAATCACAATGCGCTTCGCGTTGACATTGACCTGGATATGTTAGTATTTCTGGTGAATATTTTTTCTGCGATAGCAGAGAAGACGGAACAAATATAAATCTGGTAGTCAGTGATTATTCAGTATGTTATGCATCGAGTCTAAAAGTCCTTATTTAAACCTAACATTGTTTCTAATACGTTATGGTCTAAAAGACTGTTTATCAATTCGTAATTTTAAATAACTAGTGTTTATGTAGGGCAACACAATTTAAACATAATTGAATTCAGAATAACTGAAATAATTTTCTAAATTTAAAAAAATATATTGAAGAACTAAAATTACTAGCTCAAAACTACTATAAAACTATAATACTATATACGTATTAGGGATTATAGGGAGCTTGTCCTATAGCGCGAATGTGTAGTATCGGTTCCAACAATGTGAGACGCAGATATATATTTTGTCTATCGATGTGGTGCCCGGGATCAAACTGCGCATGCGTGGCCAGTAGTTATTACGACCGTCGAAAGATGGCGCTATTGTAGCTTAAAGTGCGCGGTCGGTATTACCGCGGCCGTTAGCCGGTAATATTCGGCATCGCTAACGCCAAACCAGTGACAGCCCATAGATAACCTTATACATGCGGCAGCTCACTAACGCCAAACCACTGACAGCCCATAGATAACCTTATACATGTGGCAGCTGGTGGCAGCACTGTGGCAGCCTATGGATCCAATCCAGCCAATCGAATCCACGAACCTGACGCATGCGTATTGTGTCAAGTGGCACTACGCCGGATGAGATAGAGATCTATGTCGCAACGCTAGTGTTGGAACAGCCTGCTGTTACCAACATTCTTTATATCAGTTTGTATTTATATGAAAATAAACCATTATGTTTACTTTTTGATTCACATCAATAAGATGATGGAAACAACCTCGTCATGACATATTTTGTGTTTTTTATAACCTGTATGTTAATCTGTATATTTGCATCTGACAGATATTAACTTAATCTTAAGTCAACAAAATCAAAATAGAATAAAAACGAATTATTTACAGAGAATCTGAAGGCAGAAATTGTGAATTGTGTTTATTTATTCCTGAAATATGTGTCAAATGCATACAAACCCCATTTTTTTAGCAAAAAAACATCGGAAATCGGCCGTAAATTTATTAAAATGTGCGCAAGGGAATTACTTATGCATCAAAAGTAGGAGAATACTTAAAAATCAAAATACCGCATGTGTAGAACTAAAGGTCGTTTTTTGTTATTGTTATATTTAAGTACTGGGTAAAGGATGACACAGCAATTACGCCTTTTAGAGGTGACTTTCCATTGGAAAGGTTGTTTTATGGTACCAATTACAAAGCTTCAAGTTACGATCCGTACTTTCAGATTTATAGAGACATTTTGATAAAAGCCGTGTGTTGTCGTTACTGCGCACTCTGGTGGTTGCGTAAGCAAAGTTGGGTTTTTGGCGAAGCCAATAACTTACTGGAAAGTAAATGGAGAGTTAATTGGTTGAACTGTATGTGGGGTGACGTTAAAGGCAATTTATTAATGCCGTTGATTTATTGAGCTATCCCGCTTTCAGAAGGTATGTAATTTGTTTTTTTTTTCCTGCTCATGTATAAAGCTGATTTTTAACCTTAACCAGTATGAAATATAATTAAAAGTATTACCACAAGCATAATACATAATATACATATATTGGAACAAGTTAGCGTCAATTTTAATCAACTTTTCTGTAGATATTATTCGGTATTATTCGTAAAACAGTTTGCATCATGTATATTGCAAACGCGCATTATCAGTACTGAATGCGCTAATCTATTTCAATGCACTATTTCATTAGGTTCGTTGATAATTTAGAATAATGGAGAAAAGAGAGAAAAGGGGGATGAATATAATTGTTTGAAATTGATAACCAGAGCATATAAATAAAAAATCTGATGTGGCCAGGCACATGACTTTATCATACAATATATAAAATTAATAGTTTTGCTGCATGAGAATCTATTTGATTGATATCAGTCGTGTCTGCATTAAAATAAAACGAGTTAGCCAGGATTTGACTGATAAATAATTAAATAAATAAATAATTCCTTTATTAACAAAACAATATTAAATGCAACAACATAATATTTATACTTAGGGCGATCAGCACACTTGTTTCCAAATTGCGTTGCTCTTCCACTCAACACCTTACGCAAACTGGAACTAAATAGTTGTATCAATAATATAACAATTATTTCGAGAACTTATCAAAACAAAAATTACTCTAGAGTCTAATTACGCGTAATTGCAGCAAATCCAACTCGACAAAACATCGCACACGCCCATAAAAAATAAAAATTAAAGCAGCCTGCGATGTGCACTCAATGCCTAAAGTTCCCAATGTTGAGCAAACAGATAACACTTCACCTTTCCCCCAAAACTGGTTAACGATAAGTTTTTCATATCTTCCCTGAGACCCAGTGTATATGTGACTGACCTGCTAAGAGAATGGCCGTTTATACAGCTCAGCGCGATGGGCAGGTGGAGCAAACAAACCACTGAATCTTAAATTAAGGTTATGGACATTCGTTCTACAGCGTATCTTCCGCATGAGGTATTGTGGGATTCTCTTGGATAGCAACTTATGAGATAATATTGCATGTTTAACCACCCCAAGTCGCCCAGCCCATTCGATACATGATCATACTTCCTCAAACCAAAAACAAACAGAACACATGCAGTTTGGACACGCTGAACACTGAATATTGAACACGGTATCGCAATATGAAATCTTTTTACTATTGACAGTAGATGTAGTGAGATATTGTCAAAACATCAGCATTTGACACTACCTGTACTGTCATTACACATGCATTAGACCGAAAATTTGATAAATCCTGGCTACTATGTAATTTCATGTCAATGCAGATGCGACCGATCTCGATCAAATAGAATTTACTCTTGAAGCTAAACTATTCATTTTACCAAAAAATTTCATAGGCATAAATTATTCAAAATTTCCTCTTCTTTAATTTATTATTTAACTATTTTGACGAAATTACAGAAATAGCGGCTCATTTGCAAAATCCTTGAAAAAGGCTTAGAATAAACTACCAGTTCCTTTGGAGCCTTTTGAACCAAAAGCTTTTCAGCTCTAAGTTTGGTCATAAAACTTCTAAATATGAACTTTGGTCCCGATACATTTAGTAGTTTCTCCTGAATCGTCGTCACAAAAATCGAGTACACACATACGCACACACACACACACACACACACACACACACACACACACACACACACACACACACACACACACACACACACACACACACACACACACACACACACACACACACACACACACACACACACACACACACACACACACACACACACACACACACAGACATTTTTTTGTACCTTGGTCAAAAATGTTCAGGGGACCCATAAAGACCTATTTCCGCTAAAATCTCAATTTTTTTTTTCGGCACGATTACAATACTTCATCATACTGCGTAT